>PVKM010013486.1:0-30082 GCA_004027735.1 Carollia perspicillata
ATAGCTGAAAAATAACACTGTTTTATAAGCTAGAGAAAAAGCAAACCAAAAAAATGACTTTTTTAAAAGGCAGAGTGAAATCCCATTGGTACAACAATTCAGAGCACAGATGAAATAACTACCCCTGAAGTGGACTAGTAGAATATAATGATGCTTACTTCTGTTCCTGCTAAGGCAGCTATGGGAAACTTCCTACCCCGCTTTTCCACTTGGTGTAGGCACATGTCTTCTTAATAATTGTTGTTACGGACGGACTAACTTTCCTTCTTCCATTCCCTTTTACTGTCTATTGAACTTATGGATTTAGATGGTGCTGCATTCTGCTGAAATTCAACTAAAGACCTAAAGCCATGCCTGGTCTCCAAAGCAGGGAGGTCCGCCTTTCATCAGCTGCCTAATACTTGAAACTCTGCCTGAGTAGAGCCCAGACCACTGCTATGCTTTTCCGAAGACTCCTAATCTGGTGCCTTCTTGGTGGAAATTTCTAGATAGCAGGTTGTAAATCAATGATTTGGATTCTCTCTTCTAAATTGTAAATCTCTTTGGAATACAAAACATGTATGACAAGAAAAGATTTTCCATTTTTTTTTTGTTAACATTTTGCATTCATCTGGAAAATTCAGCTGTGTAACCCATCCTGTTAGTTATTATACCAGAGCCACTGAGCACATCTTGACATATCATATGGATATGCTTATAAAGAATATCATATTTGTATTGGTAATTTTTTTTTACTGGAGCCTTACCACTGATGGGCAAGGATTTTATGTTATCCATCTGTTTTTATCACATTTTGCACAATTGCTAGTTAACTTTAGTAATTTCTGGAAGCCTAAACTATGACACTACTTACTCCTTCTAATTCAATAAAACTCAATCTTTTTACTTCACAGAGGAAATAGAAGCCACAAATTCCTTCAATTTTTTCTCACCAGTGACAAATATCTTTCATCCTGATCTAGGCATACATAGATTTACAGGGGAAAAATGTATCTTATTCCTGTATTAAACAATTTTGTACATGTGATCAGTGATTATAGTACTCTAATATTATCTCACATAATTTCTACCTTATTCCTTTTTCTAGTCAGTTGCCTTTGCCATTATACTCATCTTTTAAATACTGTAATGCATGGCATACACAAATTTTTTTCTTGATTTCTTTCACCTTTTTTGTTTTTTTCCTCATTGTATGTGTCTGCACAACCAAGTTTCTCATAAAGATTGTTTACTTTCCTTGACTTCACTCCTAAACACCAAGGTCTCCTCAACACACTGCATTGTGGCTTCTAACATCCAATAGAATTGTCTTTTATTGATAGACCCAATGGAAAAATATCTGTTATTTTATATTTCTTCTGTAGCATTTGATACTTTAATGTATGATATACACTCCCTTTTGTTTGTTTCTCCTCTGTCTATACTTGGTTTTTCTCAGTATTCTTCTATTATGTGCTGAATATTTTTAAAGTTTCCATTTTTAGGTCTCTTCTCATTTTTTTGTGAATAGTTGCTTTTTGTCCCCTAAGCTTCAAATGCCTGTCATCTATATACCCACGGATTGAAATGTAAAACTTTAGCCTAGATTATTGCCTTGAACTCTGTATTTGAATATTGAGCTTCTTATTTCTCCCATCAAATCTTCACTTGACTTTTCTAAGACATTTAAAGCAGATTATATTCTAAGCAAATCTCTTCCTCTCTCTCAACCACACATAAGATACTTATGTCTTCTTATTCCTCACCTTAGAGCAAAGACACCACAACTCCAAACTAGAACACTGGAGGTTATTCTAAATTCTTCCAAGTTTTTGCCATTTTGTTACCACAACATCTTTTAGTCTTTGCTCAATCTAAATTTTTAAAGCTTTATCCTGAATGATCCTTAACAATTCTCCCCATTATGGCAGTAGTCTTCCAATTAGGCCCCTGTTTTTCATATTATTGTTAAAATTCTACTTGATGCTTGTAGAGCAAGTCTTTACAAATAATAATCATAACATGTCAGTTTGCTGTGGAATATGTTTTAATGTTTGTTTTCCTCTGCATGTAAACTCTATTTGTTAATATACTATTGAAGTTTTACCAATTCATTCATGATGTGTCTTCTGATCCCCTCTCTGGCTTAATCTTCTCTTCCTACTTTGTTTGTTGTTTATAGATACACCATAACCCTTAACTTCACTCCAATTTTTCTTGTTTTTATTTGTTTAAACATATTTCTTCATTGCTTTGGAAAATTCCTTCCTTTACACATTTGAAAATTTATATTTGTTCTTCTTAATACAGTTCATGTCCTACTGCTTCATGAGAAATCTCCAAATCTTAATAAGTATACTCATGATACTATACTGTGTGGGTGATTTGATTGTTGCACGTGTAAAATTTTACTGTGAGAGCTTGAGTCTTTTATGTGTGTCCTAAGAGGGGCCTCTTTGAGTGAGGGAGCTTCATCTTCTTTCTCTTTTCCTCAGTTCCCTTCATGGTGCCTGAAACCTGCTAGAAGTTTAAGAGCTATTGATTCAACTGAATTAAATTAAAAAGCTAGTATTATGAACTAAAGAATGGTCATATCATATTTAAATATAATTCTTTATAATTTCAATCTTTAGAAAATTGAGAATAAATTATTTTCTTCATCTGATCAGAATTATACTACCTACTAAAAACTAGAAAATGAGAAGTCTGCCTTCTTAGTATTTTTAATCATTTTAAAAATAATACATTCCCAATCTTCATATTCTTGCTCATTAAATTTGTGATCAATTTTCCTTAATTCTCTTCTTATTTTGTATCTTCTGAAATTTTTTATCTCATTGACAGGGGAATTTAATATAGTGTTGAGAACTGCTCTGCCTGGTTTCAGGAGTTGTAATTGCCCCCCGTGGCTAAGGCTGAGTGAAGATCTCCAGACTGTGAGCCACTGAGGAAACAAAGCTTATCTCCCTGGCAAGAGCGCTGCTTCTGCCATCTCTAGCCCCCAACGCTTGGTCAGTTAGTCAGAGTCTATGGGTACGACCCCTCAGAGGAGAGGCAACCCAAGCAGACACAATCATGTGGGAGGCCATCAAGAAATGACTTGGGGGGTTGCAGCAAAGTGAGGGCCAAGAACCCTCAAACCCCCTGGCTATTTTGACACAGCCCGAGTCCCCTTTCCATCCGGGAGAAGCTCTGAGAGAAGCGCTTCCTGGCTCTGATCTACTTAAACCTGAATCTTGATGGGAAGAGGATGCAGCCTTCTGTGGGCTAGAGTGGGTTCCGGGGTGATTGGGCATAAGAAAGAATATGTAAAATCCCGTGAAACCTGCTTTTGTTTAGAATGCTCTCAATTAAATAGGGTCTGAGCAAGAAGTGAGTTTGTTCCTCAAAGTTTTATGGCTCTTCAGCTATCTGACCCTGACTCAAAATAGGCCCTCAGAGTTCTTTGTTATCTATTGTTTGACCCTTACTGCCTGACATTGATTGATGAGCTTTACCTGTATTCCTGTGTGTTAGGAACCCAATAAATACCATTGACGTAAGGACTTGGGGCCCTTATCCCTTGAGAGACCAGCCTCTTTCCTCCCCAAGCAACTCATGTCTTGGTAGCATTATGTTTATCCATGGCAGATGGGGGGTGGGAGACCCTGTGGGTGGAGCCCCCCACAATATAGTAAATGAGTAGCTGGATATATATTTCACTTTTATCTCATTTTTAAAAAAACGCTTTTCCTATTTCTTCAGAATACAAAGAAAAGCACATTAGCACTGTGATAAAATTCTCATGTTATTTGTTTTTATTTAATAAGCATTAAATGTGACTTTACCATTGTTTGTCATAGACCATTGTAGGAATTGTTATTCTGCTTCAGACTTTGTTACAGAGTTACAGACTGTTTACACAAATCACCATGTGGAAGTCTAATATAGATCTCAAAATTAATTATCAAAAATTAAATTATTGATTGCACTTTCCACAAAAGCCTCCAATATGCTTATTATTGGATTTTATTATTTTTATTTTCTTAACCCAAAACAGATGAAGGTTCTTTTTTGAAAATGAGGAATAATTACTATAATTCAGAGAAAAGACATCTCATTGTTTCTGCAATTCTTAGTTTACACGTGATCCTTTACAATGGGATAGGCCCTGTACTACACACTTCAAATAAAACATTTAACTTTCACAACATTATTATTGCATAAAAACCTCACTTTTTAGACAAAGGAACTGAGACTCAGGATATGTTAAAAGAAGACTTGCTCATGGCCCCACATAAAATGGTGATCTTGCTTTAAATTTTGGCAGTTGGACTCCAAAGCCTGTGTTTTCATCAAGTGCAAAAAAGATTACAGTTTTTGTTTGAAGAGAGATGACTAAAAGAACAGATCATATTACAATCATAGTCTGGACACAGGGATCGGGTATGAGGGTATGAAGAAGCAGCAGGAGAAGATGTGGTTGCTTCCACTCTCATCCACGTCCACTGCTACCTCCAATCAAGAGCAGTAGAGTGTGGTGACCCAGGTCTCACATCCCTTGTAAAGATTACAAATGCTTGCTGTTTTCTAGAAAGAATAAAAATTGATAAAAGGTTTAAATTCAACCTCAGAAACACAGTAAGTATATTTTCTTTTCAAACATATTTACATATTAGACTTACTGTTACTGTCAATAGTTAACTAGTTATCAGTCAAGGAAAAAGAGAACAAAGGGCATTAGACATTGAGATTAATAAACTGGGGAGCAGGAGCCTGTTTGCTGCGCCAGGAAGATGCAGCCTCAGCAGGGGATTACAGCATTTCTCCATCAAGAAGATTAACACTCATTCTGAAGTATTCCAAGTCATGAGAAGAAAGGATCTACATCCAAGACTGCTCTATCCAGCAAAGCCTTCATTCAGAATGGAAGGGCAGACAAAGTGCTTCTCAGATAAGGTCAAGTTAAAGGAGTTCATCATCACCAAGCCCTTATCATATGAAATGTTAAAGGGATTTATCTAAAAAAAATGAGATAAAAAATATGAACAGTAAAATAACAGCAAACTCAGTTATTAACAACCACACCTAAAACAAAAACAAAAGCAAACTAAGCAAACAACTAGAACAGGAACAGCACCACAGAAATGGAGATCACATGCAGGGTTATCAACAGGGGAGTGGGGTGGGTGGAGAGAGGGGGAAAAGGTACAGAGAATAAGTAGCATATATGGTAGGTAGAAAATAGACTGGGGGAGGTTAAGAATAGTATAGAAAATGTAGAAGCCGAAGAACTTATATGTATGACCCACGGACGTGAACTAAAGGGGGGAAAATGGGTCAAGTATAATAGCATAATCAATAAAATATATTGAAAAACTCTTAGAAATAAAAAAATTTAAATGTAAATCATTAAAAATTAAAGTCATTAAAGCTTCTTGACAAAATCTAAAAATAAAAAAGATGGACACTCTTTCCTTACCACTCTGGTACTGGATTGTTGGGGCGTACAGGGGTAGGTACTGGACCATAAAGGTCTGTCAGTATAACTAGGGGTATGGGCCTATCAAAAGCCTATGGAAGCTTGGGAAGTTGATAGTTTTTTTTTGTGTTTTTTTTTTTTTTTAAGAAAAATCACCTGGTCTGTCCCGAACCCAAGCTAATATAACCCCAGGGGAGCAAAGACCTCTCCCCACCAATCTCTCTCTCTCTTTCCCCGCTGGTAATGCATTTGCCCTGTGTATCCGAGTATTCTCTCTCACCGGGGAGCACACGATATGTGAGTCTCCTCACTACCAGAGCCCACAGCTGATGGCATGGGCTCCAAAGGACTAAGCTTTAATACGAAGCACAAACTCTGAACACTAGCTTTTGTTTTGTTTGGCCTTGCTGAAGACACAGTTGGAGTTTTTCCATGGCATGCTGGAGGGAAACAGGAACTTGTAATCCCAGGGGCAGATTTCCACCCGAATAAACCATCTTGCCACACCGCAACCTCCTGTGCATGGGTCCTTTCTTTTGAAAACACAGGCATCCTATACATTTCTGTTCTATCTCTAAAACATTTCCATCTGATCATCAGGTTGTGAAGACCTTCAACTTTGGCTAGTTTTTAAAGCAAAGCTAGCTTCGAAATGCAAATCTTCTTCCCTTAACTGAAAGGATTTAAATTACATTGTGGAAAAGATACTACAAGCTGACCGGCTAAAGCAATGTTTTCTTTCTGAGGTAAATGGACTGAAACGGAAGGAACCGGGGAAGAGATGCTTTCCTAGAGGCGCCGCGTCTGCGTGTGGCCAGCTGTTGCTGAGAGATAATGTGCAATGGCAAGGGGTGTGTAGCAGAAAATCCAAAGGACTCTGGTCCTGTGCTTGGGACTGTTAGGAGGGACGGGCCTCTCCCTGAGTCTTTTACTTGAAGGCAGAGCCTGCAATTTGCAATGCCCACATAAAATGACACACCTTATTTCATTGAAACATAAAACAGGACCCCCAAATCGCCTATTTTATTCCACAGTGGGATTTAGTTAAAGCTGAAATCATGGAAGCAGCCATGGAGGTAGGAGGTGAAAGGGAAAAGTAAAAACAGAATATATTCTTAATTATGGTGTAGCTATTTACCTGCGAACACATTTGTTAGTTCAATTTAAATTTAAATTTTATTTTAAATGTTGTCATTGTATTTAAATACACAGAAAAAATGTCATTTTAAAGCACAATTACTTGGATTTTTTTAAGGAAAAGTCTAATTTCTACATTAATTGATTCCTTTAGTATTAAGGGCAAAGCCCTGAGGCGGGATGTGGATGGCTGTGAGCATAATAAATACAGCTGAGTTTATCTGGGAATTATGTTTTTTCACAGAGGCTATTCAAAAGGGGGTCCATAAATAAGGAGAAGTAAGAAAAGATATAATTGGGACGTGAAGAAAGGGTGTCAGGTGACTAAAAAAAGCCAAAATAAATGAAGGAAGCCTGGGGACAAATTTAAAGAGAGCAAGTGGTTATTTATGTATTTATGTGGCAGTGTCTATAGGCAGTGACTTACAGGTTACTTTTGAAGATGGGTACATAAGCATGATGGAAACAGGCTATGGAATATTATGCAGCAATCAGAAACATTTACACGTAGCCACATGGATAGGTATTAACAAGTGAAAAAAGTAGGTTATGCATAATAAGATATATAAACTATACCATTTCTGTGAATGATAAGTGTATGCATGCCAAATTATATATTATGAGTTTGCAATGATATAAAAGATAACATTTAACACATAAGCATAATTACTCAGTAGATGAGGGGACAGGAAATAGTTTAGGGAGACAAAGGGCTCTTCTCTCTTTGCATTCTTATATGGCATGGCACCAATATCCTCAGATTAGGGATCCACCATTATGACCTCATGTAACCTTACTGACTTTCCCAAAGGCTCCATCCTTAATTATAGTGACATGGGGGATTAAGTTTCAGCATAGAGATTTCGTGGGGACACAGTTTGGTCATTAGTAGGTACCTTGCATAAACTAATGATGATAGAATACAATTCGAATCAAAGAGTATGCTTAACTCAACTCCCTGCACTGGAGGAATGTGTTAGGAACAGGGACATGGTGTAATTCCAATATCCCACCAGGCCTTGATCATCCTAAACCTTCAGTAAAATCTGCCGCAGGTAATAGTCTATAGAGTACTGCCAGGTGGAGACCAGGGTGAGACCCCCCTAGAACTCCTTAAATTCAGCAGCCCAGGTGCCTCACTTGAGTTTTGACCCTTGGATGCTGTGTCCTGACCAAGATGGTCTTAAAAATTCCCTCAACCTGACTACTCTTTGGGCAGGTTTCTTCCTGACTGTAGGTGCCTCACCTGCTTTTTCTTAGACCACTTGAGAACACTTGCACGTGCAAATTCTTCCCCTGTCCCCTTTGGGATATAAATGCTCTTCCGCATCTTGCCAGTTTACAACCCAAGAACGTCTTTCTCAAGGACCTGGAAGCCATCCCTTTGAAATGTAATCATTAAGAAAAATAGAGCCCCTATCTCCCAGTCTGTGGGAAGACTAAGTGCCTTTTTCAATGGAATATGAAGGAAATGATGGACCTGCAAAGACACTGTATCCATTCACCAAGACAGGATCACATCCTAATATTGACTGTGCAGCTAAATGGTACTCTGGATACATAATAAATTGCATTTTTATTACATGTGACAGGTATATGTATATATGAAAACTCATTAATTTTCAGGGTGAAGTTTCAAATATGTATTGCTTGTTTTAACTACTATTCACCATTATCATATTCTGGCCTCAAAGAAAAAAATATTAACATATGTCACCTAACCATTACTACATTATGGTTGTACATGGACAGGAAGATGGAATGTTCCTTTCATGTTGTTACCTCTCGTTTTCACTTGTATGTCATTATATTATGATGATATGATCTGAGAAAAATCCAATAAAATTATTCAAAGTCTTGTTTTATATATTTATGATAATGAAGCATAATTTCCATTAAGTTAAATTACTAAGTCAATAAGTTTACTTTAATATCCTGTAAATACTGATTCAGAATGACACAAGGAGCATATTAATTTCCAGGAAATTCATACTTGATGTTGAGGTAGAAGGAAAATTGAAATGAAGTTGAAATTATTATTACTATTGCTGCCCATTTTCTTCAGTAACAGCTGTCTATTTTGAAAGTCGTTGTGTAAACAGCTCATGTCCATAAATGAGCATTCTGTGATGAGGACATGTTGATGTTTCCATTCTATTTTCTACATTACAGCTAATACACAGAAATGAGATGTGTTTTGGAAATGAGTTATGTATCTTATTGTCACATTTACATGATGTTTGTAAGAGTATCACTTCCTCAGAAGTAAATATGATCATTTTTTGCCTGCTGATTTAGTCATTTTAATAAGAATAGATTGCTATAATGAAAAGAAGATTGTTAAGAATTATACAACAAAACACTTCATTCTGTGAATTTACAAGATTTTTTTTACAAGAAATCTTTATACAGTGGATTTCATCAGACAGGTAAAAGTAACTAATGTACCTTGACACCTCTTTAGATATGTCAACTCTTTAAAATTAAGGTTTGAATTTTTGTTACAATTATAGATGTATATTATTATAATGTAATTTATCAGTTGGAACGTTGTGGGAGAATAAAATGGCATACCAAAGTTTGAAAAAGCAATATTACACAAAATAATTACTATTCTTAAACTGATAAGAATAAAACTCTGAGGCACAGGGTAAATTTAAGGCAATATGCTCCATTCCATCTCCTAAGTGTTCATTGGACTATACTGAACCTTTTCTTCAGGACCACATAAATGAGCATAGTCAGAAAAATAAACTGTTTTACTCAGCGCCACCATTTCAAATGAAATAGAATTGAATATAATTTATCCAGCTGAGCTGCAAAAATAATTTATTTTTCAAGTGTATGCCTCAAAATAGAAAGCCCAATAACCTCCTTGGTTGACTATTTTTAGTGCATGTTATCTGTAGCTTTCCTCATTTTGTGTCTAGCCTCCCAAACTGGATTTAAAATCTCTCAAGCAGGTTGTACTTCTTTTGTTTATCTGGGGCACCTATGCATTGAGTAGGTCTTCTATACATATATGCTGATCATGTGGGCAGTAAAGAAAATGTATTTCTGACTTTACCTGAATTGAATATTATTATATGATAAAAACAAGTATGCCATATTTGAAAAAAATATATACGGTAAATTGTATATAAACACCAAGTGAGCCACTGTTTCACGATTCAAGTGTATTCTCTATGCCCTGTTTTATTCTCTACATCTGTTATAAGACTTGACTAAGAAGTGACTACCCTGTTGTCCAAATTTTGTTCCTATAGTGCTGTTTGACTCAAAGTCTATTTTTCTTAATTAGATGTTCAGCACATACTACAAATCCTGCAAATGATGAGTAGAATTTTTTGGCAAGCTTGCCTAGGTAGTTTCAAAAATGAATCCAGCCATCAACTGGTGTGTTTTAATTGCCATAATTTGAATAATTAATTCTATGTTTAGAAAATGAGCTCAAGGTGCTGTGTGATTAACCATGTTTAATGAAGTCATTACCTGATTAAAAAGCATTTCATGCCCATGACTGATTATATCCAAATGCTAATCAATTTGATTTAAATTGTCTAATATATTTAAAATTGGTTACAGGTTTGTGTTATACATTCTATTATGAAAACTGCATTGCTATCATGCTATGGATTATTATTTGTACTTCTGGACTTACTTTTTCAAGAAGTACCATACAGGAAATCATGTTTCGACTCCACTAAAACATTGGCAGAGAATGTTCTTGGCTTGGAAAATGATTTCATTTTGCAAAGTAGAGGGATATTCTACTTGAAATAAAAGGGACAGTTTGATTAAGAAGCTGGCTCTTCAGTGAAGAATCAGATGGCTGAATTTCTGAGGGGCCTTTTATGTTTCAGCTCTAGCTTTAATCTTCACAGGCAGAGTATGTCAAACTTCTTATGTGGCCTTATGAAAGTGAGTGATTCTAAAGGAAAAGGAGTTTGAAGTCCCTTCACTGACTCATGACTTCTCCTTCACATCACTTCAGCCTGGTTGACATTGTGATATCTTGTAACCTGTTTTTGACCTTTTTTACCTCCCTTTTTAAGGATCCTTGGATTACATTTAGGGTTCACCCAGATATTCAGGACAACCTTCCCATTGCAATATCATTGATTTAATCACATTTGCAAATTCTCTTTTGCCATATGAGGTATCATTCATAGGCCCCAAGGATCAGAAGGCTAATATCTTTGGGGGACCCTTATTCAGCCTACCACTAACAGCATGTTCCACATGGCATTGGGTAGAACTGTAAGTAGAGCTGGAGGACCCTGTCTGGCTTCACTCATGTTTCCAGAGGCCAGATGGATCGGTTAGTACAGCAGGGGGCTGGCTGGGCTTCTCTCTTTCAGTGAATTACATCATCATTCAATAATCTGAAGAGTAAAGAAAAAACTACTGGACCCTCTCAAGTCTCTATATATAATGCACAGTATCCATTTCAGTTCATTCCATTGGTCAAATCTTGTTATAAGACCAGCCCAGATTTAAGGAGAAAAGAAAAATCCCACCTTTTTTTTTTAGTGATGTGGCATGAGAATACAAAATGAGAGGAATTGTTGGTATCCGTCTTTGCAATCCGCTGCACTTTGAACTAGGAGTTTAGAGATTTGATCTTAACATTATTTTTCCATTAATTGTGTTTAAAGTACCATTACAGAGAGTCCTGTCCCCTACAGCCTTAAATTCATCATACCCTTTGTTATGTCTAAGAGAACAGACAACTTACTAGGCCTAAGCCTTTCCTTCAAATGGCTACTTGATTCCAGGTAATTACAGATGAGACTTTAATTAGCTAAATCATCACTTTTTGCCATGTGGTGTCAAATTTCCATCTCAGAGTTTCACAGTCTTCAGACCCATCTAGGCATCATGTTAATCATATATTTTTCCAATTTCCCTAAGGATTTGTTATCTGTCATCTATTTCTAACACTAATTTCAATATTAGGTGAAGTCCTTGGTTATAAACAGCAGGAACTGACTCTGATTCACATAATCAGCAAAGGAGTTTATTGGAAGTGTATTAAGCATTTTGAAGATTTAGCAAGAAGCTCGGGAGAAAAGAAACTAATGGTGTCTTGGTGGCAGAGAGCATAACTAGTGACTTTGAGGAACCCATTTGATGAGGTTGATACCCTTCATCACGGGATTCGAGATGCATTCCAGCATCCATAGCTGATGGACACTGAACTCTGCTACCATTTGCTGTGAAAGGCTCCTCCCAGTACCTGTATCTTTGCATCTCTCCCTTTAGATATAAGGAAATATTTGAATAGGTCCAGGTTATATTCCAATATGCTGGTTTCCAAGGGGAGAGAGAGGCAATGTCTCATCTACATTTGTGTATGTAGTGGGAGGTGTGTATTGCCTTGCTCTATACATTACACCACAAATAGGATAGAGAAAAAAGCATATAACTTTTTGCTGCTTTTGAAATCATAAAGAATAATGAGGCAGATGCCTTTTTTCCTTATGTGTTAAAACATACCCACGTTTTGAATTTTGCAAGAGAGTCGTTGTTATTTGGGACTCATAAAAAAGACAGAATTCCACCGAGAAGCAATAAATTTTAAAAACCACATCCATAGAAAAGGCCCATATAAAAAGGACTAAATCTTAGAAATATATATTGTAAAATAAAAAAAAAAAGAAATCCAATAACAGGATATAAACAAAAAGGCTTCGGAAGAAAGATGAGGGAAAATTGTCAAATTAAGGAAAGCAGTTCAATAACTAAGAGAAAAGATATTAAGATACTTTAAGAATAAGTTGATCGACATTTACACAATAAAAATAATAGTAGCTAGTGTTTATCCAGTAGCTACTATGCACAGGCACATTTGCATTTAGTGTACTTTTATTTCTCATTTTAAATCATCATATATCCCAAGTGTCCTTTGCCACTGCCACTACAAGACTCAACTATTAACTGTGTTCTAAAGATGAGGGGATTGAGGCACAGGCACAGATCCAGGCTCATTTTCACACAGCTGAACAGGATGGAGTTGGGATTCACATGCAGACCAGGTGTCTCAAAGTGTCTTCCTACTGGACCACTTGCTGTATACTACCCCGCCTTAAGAAAGGTTAAAGGGAAGCAAACAGTGGAAGTAAATTCACTATAAAAATTGACTATCGTTCTATAGGATGCATAGTAAGCTATAGTCAAGTGTTTTAACTCATTATAATTGTCACCACCTTCCTCCTCCACACCCATTCTCATCTTCATCTTCTCTAAAGTGCACACACACACACACACCCCGTGCATACACACTTTACTCAGGGTTTCCTCTCTGTGGTTTTTAAAATTTATTGCTTCTTGGTGGAATTCTGTCTTTTTTTATGAGTCCCAAATAACAATGACTCTCTTGCATAATTCAAAACATGGGTATGTTTTTAACACATAAGGAAAAAAGGCATCTGCCTCATTATCCTTTATGATTTCAAAAACAGCAAAAAGTTATATGCATTTTCCTCTATTTGATTGTAAACTGCCAGTACACCAAAAATAACCTTACAGTTCTAAATATAGGTTTCTTGGGAAATATCAGTGATTTGTCTATTTCTGTGAATTAAAAAGAAAGAGTATTTACTAAATACAAGCCACAGTCTTCCAAATATCACATTTGATGCATTACTATGACAAACGTTTTAAATTTACAAAAACATTTTATGGTTCACTTGGTAGAAAGTCTGACATTAGGGTAGCTGAGAGATGATTTGGTTTTTATTTTTTAAAGTTTTAATTTATTTGTTTTTAGAGAGGGGAAGGGAGGGAGAAAAAGAGGGAGACAAACATCAGTGTGTGGTTGCCTCTCGAGCACCCCCTACTGGGGACCTGGCATGCAGCCCAGTCATGTGCCCTGACTGGGAATCGAACTTCAGCTCTTTGGTTCACAGTTTGGCACTCAGTCCACTGAGCCACACCAGCCAGGGCTAATTAGTTTTTTCTAATTCTCTTTGGATATACTTTTAGGTTTGTCCCAAGGAAATCTGTACTTTTATGAGTCCTTGGAATATATTGAAAGTGAAGTTCTATTGTCATATAAATGCTTTTAGAACACAAACCTTTATAATACTGCACATTACAGGAATTTAAAGAAATACTCTTAAAATTTACTTCTGAAAAAAACCGCGTCATAATATGGAGTTCTGACAATGAAAAAAAGTCATCATAGACCGTTAAGATAAAACTAGAAGAGCAATATATGATATATATACTTCAAGAAATTTAGTAAACTTATCTAAACCTGCACTAATGTTTTCAGATTTTCTAAAATGTACTAAATTGCATTTGCAAATAGATGCAATTTAAGCCTATACCTCAATACTTAACTTGATTTCTTTTTATCCTTAGTGAAGTATAAAATAACAGAAATTGCTGAAAGATGTTTTACCTTTCTCTAACCTAGATTTGATTATTGAAGTCCACTTCATTGAACTGATATTTTATAGCATGTTATTCCATAGAACGTGTGCATATATTTTTAAATTTAGATAAAGGTTTAGCTGACACAAGTGCATTCAACTGTAAAAGATATTACAGAAACAGAGAAATTTTATTTACAAACTGACCTAACAAGCATAATATCATTGACTCTTAAATTTGAAAGGGACTTTGAAATCTATTTATTCCAGTCCATGCTAAGTTATTCAATAACTGAAAAGCTAAATGCTTGCATTTTTACTCATAGTTTGACAAGTATTTAATGACAATAATGTCTAATTCCCTTGTATCATTTTTCAGGCTCATCATTTTCAGTTCCTTCAACTATTATATGGTATTTAACAATTAATGAATAGTATAGACACAATTCACATCACCTCTTTCTCAGCTTTTAGGGCTGCCTGCACTCCTTGGCTAGCGGCTCTTTCCCATAATTCCAGCCTCTTGCTTCATCATCATATCCCCTCCTGTTCACTCTGATCCTCCTGCTGCTCTTTTAATTACCGAGATAATCCAGCCTATACTCCCATTTCAAAAATCCTTCACATACATTTGGAAGCAAAGTCTTTTCTTCCGTGTAAGGTAACATATCCACCGGGCTCAGGGGATTAGGATGTGAACATCTGTGCAGGGGGCGGGAGGGCATTGTTCACTTCACCACAGTGTCTGCTATGCGAGCGCACTAGTCAGGAAACTAGAGATATAGGGCTAAAGAAACATTGCCAAAGTCCGTGGGTCTTAAGTGCTAGAGGATAGAAAGCATTAGGTGTAACTCACAGCGTAATGAGTGCACTTAGAACTCTGCGGTATTCTGTTTGGTGAAGAAAGTGGCTGAGGTGGACAATGATAGCATTTGGATTTTTTTAAAACAAGTAAATTTCTTATGGATGGTGACTAAATGGTGTTCATAGAATTTTTTATCATATGGTAGGTTCCATCCATTCACTATACTTTTCTAACTGAGTTGTCGTACGTGCAAGTATGTTTTTAATGTTGTCTGTCTTTTGTGCCGTTCCTGGGATAAGTTTGCTATTAAAATACACTAAACTATAAAAAATAAAAAATAAAAACACTAATTAAATTAAAACAATAATCCACAATATGTGTGTAAACAATGAAATGAAAAAAAAATAGTGTCTTATAATAGCAAATCGCTTGGAAACATGAATTAAATATAGAGATTGGGGAAAGTCTCTCTGTGGATATTCTATTTAGGATCTAAAGGAAAAGAAGAAACAATCACAGCAAAGAACAGAAAGAGTATTCTGGACAGAATAAATGATCATGCATAAATGCCTAGAAGTAGGGATGAGCATGATCTTCGGTTTTTAAAAGAAAGTCATAACAAAACAAAAACGACTTTCATTTGTGTCTGGGCATGAATGGTAATAATGGATGAGTGGTAGAAGATGAAAGTGAAGAAGGAGAATTAACCCAAATGCAGGGCTTGGAACATCAGGACATCGTGATAGAAAATGAATTTTAAATTCAGTACAATGGGAATGTCGGCAGGGAGTAATCCTAATTTCATTTCGAGTACCTTGATGGATGTGATGGCTAAGTTCATATATCAGTTTGACAGGGACACTGGGTGCTAAGATATTTGACCAAACATTACTCTGGGTGTGTGAGGATGTTTCTGGATGTGATTAACATTGATATCAGTAGATCGAGTAAGGCAGACTGCTCTTCCAATATTGGTGGGCCTCAAACAATTCACTGAAGACCTGAACAGGCTGAGGGAGGTAGAATTTGCTATCTCTGTCTGACTGTCTTTGAGAAGGGACATGGATCTTCTCCTGTCCTGAGACTTGGACTTGGACTGGAATTCACAGCATCAGCTCTCCTCTTCTTTTTCCGGGGCCATCAGACTTGGATTAGTTCCAGACTTGGAACTCTACCATCGTTTCTCCCGGGTCTCCAGCTTGCCAGCTGCTGATCTTGGGACTTCTCAGCCTCCACAATCATAAGTCAATTTCTCATAATCTCCTTCTATACATTCTATTGATTCTGTTTCTCTGGAGAACCCTAATACTGAATGCTGTCCCATTTATTTAAAGATGATAAATGAAGAGAAATCAGTCCTAAAGCAGGGGCAAAATTAAGAGTCCAGCTTTGATCATAATATATTTGATTTGAAACATCCAATAACAGAAGTCACGGAGGGATTTTGTTATCAGAGATCAAGTTCTTTTATTATTAATCATTTAACGAATACTCATCTTGTGCCAAAGATGTGGCAGCTCGCAGAGTTCTAAGAAGTGTAGATTAAAAACTCAACAGCATGTAGATGTTGTATCAGTTAGATATGTTATTCCTGTAGGTAACAAAATGCCTGACAAATAATGAGTTAAATAGTAGGAGCTAATTTTTCTCATACAGCAAGAAGTCTTACTACGGGTCAAGGTAAAGGCAAAAACATTAGCTCAGGGATGCAATGATCTTAGGAATCTCTGCATGTGTGTGTTTAATATTCTACTCATAGTTGCAAGTTTACTACAGCATTTCCAACCATGATGCCCTGCTCTAATCTGGGAAAACAGGAAGCAGTGTGGGGCAGAGTCCTCTTTAATGTATGCCCCCTTCTTATAAGAGACACATAATCATTCCCACAAGTCCTGAAAATTTCCTCTTTCTTCTCATTGGCAAAAAATCAACCATAGCTTCCCCTGTAGACAAAGGGCTAAGTCTACTTTCCTATACACCTAAAAATTTTAATTTGATATATGAGAAGAAAAAAAATTCTGTTTTTAAAAATACAAGAAGGAAAGGACCTCAGGATAGGCAGCTAATAGAACTCAAATTTATATAGGAACTGGGTCAAGGCCAGGGAATAATTCTTTTGATTTCGGCCAAATTATTGCAAACTTTTACACATTGACAACAACTGATGAATAAATGAACATTTGACCCAATTTTGACCAATGAAATGGGAAATATTTCTGAAAGCTTCTGTTAATGTTATTTTTCCTGTTACATTAGAGATCAGAAAAACTTTTATTTCAGCCTTACTTTCGGCTCAGGATGCTACTGTATAAAAATAGAATGCTTCAAGGTGTGGCATCTGTTTTGCCACCATGAGGTAAAAACAAAACGATGTCAGTTGCAACATGGCTTCCTGGCTTCCCTGATTTCTTTGGCTAATCTTTTATTGCTTAAACTAATACAACTTGGAGACTTTGTAATATGTAGCTAGAAAGGCCATACACAAAAAGATGTCATTTAAATTCATAAAAATGAAGGTTCTTAATGCACAAGAACAAACTGCAGAGAAAGGAGAGAGAAAGACGTGTTATGAGGGCTGGCAACATTCGGAAAGGGATACATAAGGAACCTACTGAGGAGACAGAGAAGTGGTAAAAAGAAAACTAAAAGAGTAGTATGTTCTGGAAACTGACAGGATATTTCACAAAGAAAGGCATTGTGAACTGGGTGGAATGCTACTGAAAGTTTGCCCACTTGAAAACAGTAATTTAAAAATAAACATGACCATATGGAAGTCTTTGGAAATATTGAAAAGAGTTTTCTTTGAGTACTGGGAGAAAGAAGCTGTGGACCATAAGGGGTTTGAGCAAGTGTGACTATAATGCTTAGAAAAAATCTCTCAGAGTATCTGCCTCTGAAGTACAATTGATAAAAACACCTTGTGTTGTTTCAGTTGCTATCCAGTGGAATGTTCTAAAAGAAATTTGTAGGGTGATGAGATTATAAGCAATGGAAAAAAGACATTAATGGTGCTGGAAAAACAGGACACCACAGGAATATAGACAATCTCTAGATCAGCAGAGAAAAGACGAGCTTTGAGGAAGGGTCATTTTCTCTATTGTGATGATGAGGTAATGACATTTCTTAGTAGGTGAGGCAATTATTAACTACCGGTCCATTTTTATCAGAGGAGAATCAGTTTACTTTAGTCAGTCCACCAATTCCGATGTTAATCTCATATAGAAACACCTTCACAAACAAACCCTGAAATAATGTTTAACCAAATATCTGGGCAAATCATGGCTAGGTCAGTTTGACCGGTAAAATTCATGGTTACAGTCATAGTGGTGGAGTAGCCTGTGGAGAATGTGTGGTATCAGACTTTGCTTAGGTTCAGTAATGTGTTTTGTTTTTTTTCCTTTGGTAAACTAACCTAATGACAGAAACCTCTAATCTTATACTGCACAATCAATTCTTTGAAGTTTGAGGCAACATTTTCAATTTATTCTCATTAAATTGTGTTATCTGTTTTACCCACTTTTAATCATGTTTTTTAATTGTTGACATTGTTTCTCTTCATAACTTCTTAGGTCTGCAATTCCCATGAAAATTATTTCCCATGGGCTTGGCATTCAACTTCGGTCAATACTAATCCTAGGTCAGAGGTCAGTTGCACTGTATGGAACATCAGGATCATTAGCAGTAGCAGTGATTGGCAGACATTTCTAAAATGTTTAAAAGTTATTTTCACTGTAGGCTTAGAGTCTGAATCAGATTCATGATTTCAGAAAAATATAAGTAATAATAAATTTTTACGAGACCTGATTTTGAAGATGAGAATCTCCTAAAATTTTATTTAAATATTACTCAAATATAAAAGTTACACTATAGGCAACATGAATCTGGTTTCTGTTTTTCAAGTGCTTATCTGCTCACATTCAGTGCTTTTTATTTATTTTGTTTTCTTTTCCTATACTACACTTGTTTCTTAGTCTATTTTTAGGAAAAATGCATATATATTTCAAAATCAATAATAATTTCTCATTGGTTTTCTAGAGGTGACGTAGAAACAAAAAATATGAACTCTGGAGTAAATACACTGGGATTTTAATTCTGGCTCTGACAATTATTAACCGTGATCTTTAAAAACCTATTTGTCCTCACCACATGAAAAATAGTGTTTGTGTTCAAGATGCTAGAAGAAAGTAGAACCAACTGCATATCTTATGAATAACAGAAATTTACTTCTCACACTTCTGGAGGCTGGAAGTCTGAGATCAGGGTATCAGCCTAGTCAGTCTCTGGTGAGAGTCCTCTTCCGAGATGCACACTGCTGACTTCTTGTTTTATACTCAAATGGTAGAGAGGGCAAGTGAACTCTCTGGTCCCTTTTCATAGGGGCCCTAATCCCATTTATTAAGTCTCCATTCTTATAATCTAATTACTTACTAAAGGCCCTCTCTTCAAACACCATCACAGTGGGGATTAAATTTCAATATATTATTTTGAGGGGACGTAAGCATTCATTCCAAACAGATAGAGAAATCTTTCTTCACATCAAGATAATACAAATGCCTATCACATAGTATCATTAATAATAGATAACATTTATTTAAGGCTTGTTTTCTACAAAGTGTTATTCTAAGCACTTTAGATGCATTATTGCATGTTATCATCATAATAATTCATGGAATAATTATATTAATATCCCCATATAATAGCTGGGGAAATTCTAAATAATTTGTTCCTAGTCACATGATTTTCAAGTGGTATAGCTGGGATTAGACCTGAAGCAAAATTATTCATAAAATTTGGATACTGTAATTATCCCTAGATATGCAATAGGCAAGCAATCACTTTATTTGTGATCTTTGTTAATCAAAGCATGTTTTCAATAGCCACTAAAAACAACAATCAAACAAATAAATAAAAAGCAGGTATACTGAAAGGTTTATTTTCTGTCCCATATCATAGTATATTTACTATATGACATTATAATATTAGGAAATAAATATAATAAATTGCCAGCTTATGAATCTTAAAGTTCATTTTGATCCTGATATTGTTATTAATACATAAAAAAGTTGCCAGCAGTCTGAATATAGTATATCCATGATATAATTATCCATCCCAATTAGGACAACTTGTGCTTTTGACTACTATACTTAGTCTGTTTTATTATACCAAATACTTGTTGAGAGAGGCTCATTCATCAAGGCATCCCCAAGACCACTACCTGATAAATAATAAATACTCAGTGAGTGTTTATTGAACTAAGCTGTATTTTCCATACAAGTGTGTCCTCTAAACTCTGGATTGGTATATACAAGAGTATGTACAGATATCTATAAATAGCCTCAAAATACCTCATGCACATAAATAGAGGGATAACATTATCTTCCTCCAAATATTTATCACTATTCACCCAGTCTCTCAAATTCTATTTCAGGGATAATAATTTAGATAGCTACCTTGCCCTTAAACCCACAGGCAATCAATCACCAAGTCCTATAAATTCTACTCCCTTACACATGTCATATCTAAGTCCTCCTCTCTACCTGGATGACTGCCATCATAGTCTAAACGCTCATCACCTCCTACCAGGACCGTGGGTGCACCTGTCTCGCTGTCAATAGCAGCTCCTTTTCCAGTTTGTATTCTACATAGCGAACAAAGGCTCTGTCAAAAACAAATGCAACATTTTCCTCTTGTGAATAAAAATATTTGCTGATATCCATTATTCAGCAGCACAAAATTCAAACTTTTTGGTGTGGTGTATATGACCCTCCAGGATCTGTCATCTCCTTAGAGCTAGCTTCTTCAGCTTTTGTCATTTTTCCATTTTCTCCTGTTCCTTTCCAGCCTGTGCTTCAGCCCGACCAAACTAATTTACATTTCGTAAAAAACAGTAAGATGCCCTGGTTGGTGTGGCTCAGTGAATTAAGCACCGGCCTGGGAATCAAAGGGTTTCTGGTTTGATTCCCAGTCAGGGCACATGGCTGGGTTGCAGGCCAGGTCCCCAGTAGGGGGTGAATGAAAGACAACCACACATTGATGTTTCTCTCCCTCTCTTTCTCCCTCACTTTCCACTCTACCTAAAAATAATTTTAAAAATCTTTAAAAATATAAGACAATTTTATTAATCAGAACTTTTTTAAAGTCAAGATATATATATATATATCTTGACTTTATATATATATAAAGTCAAGATATACCCTAGATGTCATGTTCTTCCCCTAACACCAATCTTACCAATCCAGATAACTTACTTACAAAACACAACTCAAGTAGCTTCTTGTTTGGGGAGAATTTCTGAGGCCCTGCTCCGCAGATAGAACTGTGTGTCAATCTTCTTTATTCAATTATTTATGCGTTTGCTTATCACCTTATCACTGACTGTAAAATTTTTGAAAGTATTCTTACTTTCATTAGAAACTTCCATAGTGTCCAGCACAAAAGTAGAGGCTTAACAGAGATGGTGAGTTTTAGAAAATTTCCAGATGGGGCTTGGATTTTAACATCTATCTTAGCTTTCTCAGTGCAGACAAACAATTCAAAGGGAAAAACCTCAGTGGACCACACAATACGTTGCAGATAAAACTGTTTCCTTAGTTTAAGCATAGACTCAAGTTGAACTTTAATTTTGAGATTTTTTCTAAACTTTAACTTGTATTCAATGTCTTGGGCTATTTTAGAAAGATGGCTTTTGCCTTGGTCAGTGTCTACACCCCAGCAATAACTTTGTGATTTGTGCTGGGAAAGAGATGCTCATTTTATGAAGGAGGAAGAATTAAGAATGTGTTGAGACTAAAGGTACATCTCATATGCAGGACAAAGGCAAGGCAGCCTGAATTTCAGACAACATCAGGGCAGGACGGCAGTACCCAGTGTAATTTCTAACAGGAGAATAAAAGCATGCATATGCATACTCACACACGCCCACAGCAAGTTAAAAAGTTCACCGAAAATTTGGACAAACAGAAACTAAGAATCTAAATTAAAATTCTATTTCTGGAGGAACTCCAGGGAATGGTCAGGAGAAGTCAGGTTAATTATGTTATCCTTCTGGGGAGCCAAAAGGAAATGTGATTAATTTTGAAGATTACTCATAATAGATAATAAAAGCTTACCAATAAATGCTATTTTATGTTAATTTCAGATAATTAAACATTAGGCTGTATTAAAACTTGTTTATTAGAACAACTTTTGCAATTATCATCAAAGAGTTGCCTAGACAATTATAAGGCTAGAGGGTCAAAAATATTGGTGCAGACTTTTTCAGAATTAATAATCTTCCTGTCATAAATCTGGTTGTATTTGTAACTTGTAAAGTTAGGACAACAGGCAAGTCATTATCTTCTTTTTTCCGCAGTATAGCTCAATGCCCATTGTAAGGTGTATTTTTAGAGTATTTTTTAGAGAGATAAATAATTATTATTAAAATATCATTGTGCCCTGGCTGGTGTGGCTCAGTGGATTGAGCACAACTCTGCAAACCAAAGGGTTATGGGTTTGATTCCCAGTCAGGGCACATGCCTGGGTTGCAGGCCAGTCTCCAGTTGGGTGCACATGAGAGGCAACCACACATTAACGTTTCTCTTCTCCTCTTTCTCCCTCTCTTCTCCTCTGCCTAAAAATAAATAAATAAAATATATTTTAAAAATATCATTGTTACTAGTAAAGAACAATTAAACTAGCTGAATAAGGGAATGAGTAAAAGAACTGTAAGTTACTAAAATTTATTTATTTATTCATGTATTATTTTTGTTCATGTGCAGTTGTCACCATTTTCCCCCTGCAACCCCTCCCCATCCCACCCATTCCCACATCCCACCCCTCGATCCTACCCTTCTTTGGTTTTGTCCATGTGTCCTTTATAGATGTTTCTGAAAACCCTTCCCCCTGCCCCCCCATTATCCCTTCCCACCTCCCCTCTGGTCACCATTAGTTTGTTCTTTATTCCCATGCCTCTGGTTCTATTTTGCTTGCTCATTTGTTTTGTTGCTTAGGTTCCACTTATAGGTGAGATCATACGGTATTTGACTTTCACCACTCGGCATATTTCACTTAGCTTAATGCTCAACCTAAGTGCCTGTCAGCAAATGAATGGATCAAAAAGTATGTTACTAAAATTTAAATATTATTGCAATTATTAGAAAACAGTAAATATTGATTAACCATTGGTAATTTGGGAGCTAGTTATATCTTGTGGAAAAATTTATTTCCATTTCAAGACAGAAAATGGTGTATTTTACTTTATGTTTAATGCATAGTTTTCTATTCTTCAAACTACATTAATGAAATTCAATGACTGAAGTAATTTAATAGAAAATCAGAATATTTATGGCTGACTAGAAACATAAAATAGAAAATTCTTTTTTAATGTTTCAGATCACATAAGCATTCAAATAGAAATCTGTTATGGGGTATTTTTATATTAGCATGTTTGTGTTAGTTTGCATATTCCAAATTTTTATTTTTACATGTCAGAAGGGGCTAATAATCTCTCAGTGCCTGTTCTGTTCTTGTTATCTCAACAAGAGAAGAGAAAAGAATTCCAAAGTACACATTTTCTTTGTTTCTTTGCCATACTTCAGTGCCATCCTCTCTCAGAGCGGTTTTCAACTTCTCTCTCTCCCGCCCACCTCCCTCCCTCTCATCGCCCTCTCTCAGATCTTGCTCCTCTTTCTTCCTAGAATGCAAGTGTGATTCAGTCTAAGGATGACCCCAGGCAAGAGGTTTCCTCAGGTCAGCGAATCTGTGGACCATTTCTGTGCTGTCATTTTCCAGCTCTCAGAGATCAGTTGTTTCTCTCTGTTAGTTTTCCCCACATGGCCCATAAAGTTCCATTCCTTTATAAATAAATCCAATTTAGCATCAGAGCGGTCTTGTATGTAATGTAGTTCTTTTTCTGGGAAGGGGAAGCAGTCAATGTGATCACTGAGAACATCAGCCGTTTTCTTTGTGGCGTCTTCCCTGACAACTAAGATTCTCCCGCCTCTCTCTTTTTTATATGGTTCTTAATAAATTCTTGCTACTCACCTGTGTTTCTAGAGTATTAATATTCCTTTTTCAGGCTTTTCAACTTGGCAGGCATTCAGCACTCGCATTTGTGATGTTGTTATATTTTATGTTCTTTCTTTTAGTTTCCTAGCAGATTAAAATAATAAAACAAAAATATTCTGAATATGGCCTCCAAAGCACCTATTTAGGTCTCAGTTACTCAGTGTAATGACCCGTGTGAAACAATATGACCAGATAAATTTCAGAAACAAGCCCTAGCTCCTTGATTTAAAGCCTCAATTTATTATCCTCAGTGGATTTTAGTTACATCGAGAGATGTGTAACAAAAATTACCTGAGTAATTAAGTTCACCTGAATAGTATTTATTCCATTTCAAGCTCTGTGTATGGTGTATTTTTGTACTCTTTTGGGTAAGTCTAAAAACACCATTGTGCTAGTATCTATAATTTGAAGTGGAAATGGTATCATAAACACAAGGTTTGAACCATTATAGAGAAAGGTGAAAACAACAAATTATCAGGCTCATGCTTGTACACCAGCGGAGGAGGGACGTGCCGCCTGTCAGCGCCTGCAGCAGTCCAGAAGGTGGGAGAGAACGGCCAAGCTCCTGTTGTACATTTCCCACCAGGGTGGAGAGCAAAAGTCACTCCAGTTTTACACCAGAGACACCCAAGACAAGCTTTCCTTCTCTCCTTGGAGATATATCACAAAAACTTGTGTAACTGTTGAAGTACTCCTTTTCACTCTAAAATAATTTGTCTTCTCATGGATGGGGAGGAAAATCAAGCTGAATACTAGGTAACATTTTGAGGTTCCACACATTAAGATGTATAATAATCACTTGTAAATTTAAAAAAAAACAGACATGTGTCAAGAATCTGAACCATTTAGTAATGGCAATAGGATTTTTAAATTTGGTGTGTTGATCAAATATTTAATTATTCCTTCGGCTTTGATTATCCAGCTTTGTTTTGTGAAAAGTTGGGTAAAGTTTGAGGCATTTTTTAAAAAGAGTATTTGTATACTATTATTCAGGGGGCCGGAAAATAAATAAAGACTTGTCTAAATATTTTTATACCATCGGACATATTATCACTCAAGATATTTTACTGGAAAAATTGCATCAGTTAAATTTATTTAATCTAATTTTTAAAGATATTTCCTCCTATTTATGTTAAAAGTGAATATATTTTACTACTGAACAATTTTTGAATCTAGAGAAGGGAAAATAATACATAATTATCACTATTAGCTCCCATTGGAAATTATTTGATTGCTTCCAAGTATAGATGCAAAAATAACATGAATGAAAAATGCAATTTTAAAAACTAGTGACAGAACTGCTCTGAGGAAAAGAATTGTCTTTATTCAGAAAAATAAGTCGGTGACAGGCCTTGGAGTTACATGACATGGGTGTACATCCCAGCTCAGTTTCTCATTGCCTTTGTAACTTTGGGCATGTTAAAAAATCATTGGCCTCATCTGTAACATGAACACATTATTAATCTCTACCCCTGAGAGCTGACTTTAAAATTGGCGATATGCCGGTGATGGAAGATGGTCTGATCTTTGGGTGGCGGGCACACAGAGCAGTATACAGATCATGTATCATAGAAAGGTTCTCCTGAATGCCATATAATAGTATTAACCATGCCACCCTAATAAATTTAATTTAAAAATTAATTTAAAAGATTGAGTGATAAGAGCTGTTTAGCAGTATGTGGCTCAAAATTTCAATACACACTAGTTATCATCATTGTCCTCATCTTCATCATTGTCATCCTTATCATTACTAACGACACCAATCATTGATGGCCCTTTGGGCTGTGAGAGGAGATCCCAAGCCAAGAACAAGATGGTGCCAGGATAGGACAAATATTATAAAGTAAGACAGACTTTGAGTCCTGTACAAGGAGGAGGAGAAATGGAAGCTCAGTGTCAAGGAGAAAAGGAAGAAGAGGAAAAACATAATGGCATGGTAGGAATTGCTCAGGCTGTGGAGAAAACATGGCAGGTTAGACATCTGAGTCAGTGAGAATGGCCAAATTGGTGTGTGGCCTCCTGATGTAGCCAGTATTTGTAACCTGATTTCTAAACATATCATATCAGAATTATCTGTCTATATCACTAAATTTTTATAGTATTATTTTAAGGGCCTTTATTTTTATTTTTTTATATATATATTTTTTAATTGTTTTTCAGTACAGTTTTCTGAGTTAAGGGCCTTTAAAGGATAGTTTTTAAAAGGTAAAATTATGAAATTATGATCTCAAACATTTTGTATTATAGGTAAAGGCAATAATGGGTAAACTAAGAGAACAAGAACCTCAAAATTGATCAACCTTTGAGAACATTTTTCCACATTTCCTGGCTTCTTTTAAGACTCAGGTGTTGTGGATAGGGACAAAGTTCCACTTACAAGTTTTTTTCTTAATTGTGCTCTTCCATATTCTAGAACTGACAGTGTGGGACAGTGATACTTGCTTGGTTTGTTAATGAAGGTAAATTATGTTGATGATAATAAAGTTTTATGTCACATATGTACAATGAGTCAGTTACTATTTTCTAATGAATCAATCCACAGATACATTAAAGTTTTCTCAGTTTTAATTTTAATATAATATATATCAATACCTATAATTCTCATTTTAAAAAACAACTTAGGGGGATTTTCACTATGTTTTAGAGCATAAGGAGTTCTGAGGGACCATAAGGCATGAGAACACTTTGACTAAAGACAAAATACAGCTCTGGCTGGTGTAGCTCAGTGAATTGACTGCCAGTCTGCAAACCAAAGGGTCGCTGGTTCCATCCCTAGTCAGTACACATGCTTGGGTTGCAGTCCAGGTCCCCAGTGGGGACTGCGCTAGAAGCAACCAAACACTGATGTTTCTCTCCCTCTCCTTCTCCTTCCCTTCCCCTCTTGTTAAAAATAAAAAAAAAAAATTTAAAAGACATAATGCACATGGTTGTGTTTCTCTGTTATTATTTCTCTTACTATAGTCTCTATTGCTTAGATTAATTGTAAATTCAATGACAAAAACTTACTTCGACTTTACTGAGATATCTAGGGAGTGAAAAATTAAGAACTGTCTGTCACGCCCAAACAATTTTGCAAAGGAGTAGAGCTCACAAATACGACTACACATATGTAGCTATTCACACTCATTTACATCTTCTCACAAATGGCAAAAACACTTTCATGAACAAGACCCCAAAAGAGCATCTCTGTAGCATATGAAAACAAGGAACAAAAGTATGTAAACTTAAAAATATACTCAGTAATGAATGTTCCGATATTATATCTTACATAGAAATTAATTAAGTATTTAACAATTGTTGTTTCATTTACTTAATGTCAATCTTATATTTTAAGTCATTAAAGATATTGGAAATTATCTTTGAGTTTATATACTTCAAAATGACAAGACATACTACAAAAACATAACTTCTGTTGAAATCAGACATTTTCCAGAATAATAATTTAACTTAGCTGAGCAAAATTATATTTTTCATTAAGTCAAGAAGTATAGGAAAAATACAAGTAGAATAAGATGTACACTTTAATTTTTGTAACCATGATAAATCAAAGAAAAGACATAGTTATTATACCTCCCTGGCTTCCCCCAATCCTTATTGTTTTGCTTAGTTAGTTTTTAGCATTTTAATTTATCTCATGTTTTTGGTGCATGACATCTTTTAGAAATATAACTAAAAATTTTCCCAAATGTTTAGCAGTTGTTGGATATCATTTATTTAATAATATACTATTTCTCAACTGGCTGCAAATGTTAATTTTGTTGTGCATTCTAATTTTAATAATACTTTTATTGCAAATTCTTAATTCTGTTGAATTCTTAGTTCTGATTCTACTTTGGTTAATTTCTTTTAGCATTCTTTCCATTTTGTTAACTCTTTGTTATCTAACACAAATAAAATATAGTGGTAAAAAGAGAAAGATAAGATCATGAGAGAGGAGAAAAGCTCACAAAATTTGGTGCTCTCTTGTCCAGACTAGCTTTCACCCAGTGATCTCATTCAGGCAGCCGTCTTCCTTGGGCCCCCACATCATCCAGCACTTTTTTCTGAGATAGCATTTTAAGTGTGTCTCTAAATTCACTGATGGGCTTTTTGTCTTCTCCCGTAATTATAGCTCTTTGAGGAGAGAAAGAGACTCATTTGTTTCTAAGGGCTCAGAGCTTTGCATTATGCCAGGGAAGTAACCCTCGCTGAATAAATATTGGATGAATGAGTCAGTGATTGAGAACTGGTTCTGAAATCAACGTTTTTCCTTTGTTCAAGTTGAACTCAAATGTTATCTAAAGGTAACAGAAAGAGAGAATTTCCTTTGTTCTTATTGATTTTGAAAACTTTCTACCATCTCAAATTCCCATGTAAAAAAATAGTTTAATTTTGTTTATTGTTTTCATTTTAGTCAGTTGTACTCCCCTAACAAATCAAAGATAAAAATTCCTGATCTTGTTTGATATCTATACTTAGAGGTGAAGTAAGATTTTGCAGACAGCAATAACAAATACCCTTTCTGACCCAGCGGAGCATTGTTTCATTGCTTTTTCATTTGCTGAACTACTCGATAATTTTCACTAGGCAAGGACTTGCTCTGCCCACATTGCATATTCTTTCTTTTCTCACTGGCTTTTTTTCCATCACTGTATTTATTCTTTATGAGTTTACACTGTTCTTGATTATGGAAGTTATTTTATGGATTGAATGGCCCAATACTCTTTCTTAAGAAATCACCGTTAAACCTCTGTTAATAAAAGTGAAACACAAATTTCTTATACCTGTAATTTTTTCCATTCCAGAATGAAAAGTGATAGGACAGTAATAGCTATTAAAAGTGGTCATTGGTTGTCACTTGGTTCATCAACTGGTCTTCCTTTCTGGTGCTAAAAATGTTGAAATGCTTGTGCTTTTTATTTTGATACTTTAAAATGTTATTTTCCTGTTCAAAGTTTCAATAGGCATTTGTAGTCGCAAACGGTAGAATTCAGGGATTGTAGTAAAAAGTATCAGGGATTGGAGTGAAAAGTATGCTGCGGAGCACCTGGATGGGTCAGAGGGTCAGGCTCTTAAACAGTCATGCAGCCAGATTCGCCAAATCCATTTTGTGGGCGTTCTAGGAATAAAACCAGCTACCCATGGGCAGCCACGCAGTAACTTGCACAGACTGTCCATCTGACACACACTCGGTTCTGGGCTGCAGCCGTAGTGCTCACAGGCAGAGCTGGGTACCTCATTGATGTTTGCCTGCCGGAGGCTCCTTGCCTGTGTTGCCATGCTCACTAAAACAGGGTGTCCTCACGTGTGCACTTCCTCATATCACATTAAAGCTTGTGCAGGTGTGTATTTGTGCTGATGCTTTCCAGGAAGGCAGAGGGCACCTTTTCCAATTTCCAGCATGGAAAGATGGGACACAGAGTGAGGAGTGATAAAAATAAGGAAGGCGTTCAAAGATGTTAAGGGGCCACACGAGTTCATTGCAGCCACTCCTGACCTTCCTGACATCACCACACACCCTCCACCATTCTTAAACTTCCCAGCATCAGTAATGATCCCCTTCACAGTAACTACCCTTAATGCAAAAATAAACATACGTATTCTTTCCCCCAAACTTCACATGTCCATGTCTAATCACCATAATTAGTTCTAGTTCTGGTTTTGCTAGTTCTGTCACAATCTTCTCTTGATATCTATAATCTCTGAATTATTAGCCATCACTAATATATATATTATACATATTAATCACTAATGATATATTACTAATTCTAATAATCACTAATTATATATATAGTTATCAGTAGATAACAATAGGGGAAACAAGAAAATTGGGTCAAATAAATAAATACAAATATATAAATAACACAACTGGAAAGGGCCTTGAGGAGGTGCTACACTTCCTGTTTCTGCAAACTGACATGCAACCCATATATAGATTTTATAACTTCATTAACTATTCGATGTTTCTCTATGTCTTTATTTAACACTTCAGCTTGTCATGATATTTCAGCCTGTGGGAGTGGGGGCACTGAGTTTTTTTTTTTTCTGGAGGTGTCTGAACCCCCATGGCCCTTCCTGAATGAAGTTGTCAAAGTAATCCAAGTGCTTTACACCTTGGATGTGACAGTACTAACAGGTGCCTAAGAGGAGTTTCTACCTTCTGATGCATTTCTACCTGTGCTTAGGGTGTAACAGCAAAGTCCGTAGTTACAAATAAGTCAGAAAAGCTTCTGCTAGTAAGAAGAATAGTTGTGAGAGGGACCAGTTTCACTGCAACCCCTTGGATTCTGAAATCAC
>PVKM010013487.1:0-30228 GCA_004027735.1 Carollia perspicillata
GGGAGTGCAAAGCCCCAAGGAGTGGCCTGCAGCGACACTTGGGGGGAACAGCAGCCCCCCTGTAGAGGGAGCCCAGTGGGTGTGGTGAGGGTTGCCTAGGAGCTGTGGCCCGCCAGCTGGCTGGACTTAGTTGCCAGTTTCGGGTTCGCAAGTCATCTGGCTGCCAGGGCTCTCTCCCAGAAAACACTCCCAGCAAGGGGGTTCAGGCCCCCAAGGGTTGGCCCATGGCAAACTTCAGGGGACTGAAGCTTCTCTTCTTCAGAGAAGGGGTGCAGACCCCATGATACACAAAAAATGTGCCAAAAATTAGATGAAGACTCATTGCCTGTAGACGACAATCATGTGTACAGAAAATGCAAAGGGCGATGACAGGAAGCAGATGGCGATGACGACGAGGGCGATGAAGACGACGGCGAAGACGGGCGTCTTGGTCCAGTGTTTCATTCTCCACCCAGCATCCCCAGACCTCAGGACCCCTTGGCTTTCTGCCGCCAGAGACGACAGCCGTCCCCGCCGGCCGCACGCAGCCGCGCAGGAGGGCTGTGAGTGCAGCCCAACACAAACTCGTAAATCTACTTAAGACACTGTGGGATTTATTTTCTGATTACGGGCTACCATGTATTTAATATGTGGCCCAAGACAACTCTTCTTCCAGGGTGGCCCAGAGACGCCGAAAGTGTGGACGCCCCACTGCATGGAACTTTGTATGGCTTCTTGGACGTAAAACGAAACCCGAAGACGCATTCCATGGACTTCCTCTGCCACATCTGGTGCTGACACACCTGACAGGATTCCTTCCAGGAGGCTCGGGCACAGGTTTTGTGTCGTGTCCACCGCAGCAGACAGGACTCACTGACCGAAGGCCACAGAGCCCATCCAAAGGGTGGACGAGAAGGCAGCTGGAGTCTGGGGGCAATGGGAGGCTGTAAAATGCGGGCCATTGTCACCGGTGTTTCCTGTCTGGACCCAGCAGGGCAGAGCCAGCTGTGAGTGAAGTTGCTGGCCGTGTGGCTCTTCCCAGTTCCCGCATGTCCCAGGGATGCTTGGTGTGTCCTGCACGGAGGACGATGGGCCGCCCGTGCAAGGGGGCAAGGTTCTGGACACTCAGTTCAGGAATTCCGAAACTTTGGGTCGTTTTCATGTAAAAATGCTCTTTGTCAACCTGGGCAGAGACTGTGGGTGGGAGATGGTGACCGTGAGGGTGGGAGTGCTGCCCGCCCGCGCAGCACAGGTTTGTGACGATGCTGCGGTTGCAGCGCGTTCATCCCTGCACGTGCGGGTCAGGGAAATGCAACTTCCAGCAGCTTCCAGCAGCTGAAGGGCCCCGCCTAGGTTTGTGGCAGCCAGGAGTTACCAGCCGGTCTCACTGAGCGCATGCCCAGTAAACACCAGGGGGCGCACAGGCTCCCTGGACACAAGGGCCAGCAGCGAGCAGGTGCAGGAGGAGGTCGGGGCTGCTTTCCTGTCTGGGGTCCTCTTCCTGGAACCCCTGCCCTCAGGGTCCCCGATTCTGTGCTCACCTCTGAAGTCTGAGTTTAAAGGTGCGTTTTCAAAACAGACAACATTCTCACGTGGACCGCAGGTAGTGTCTCTTTGTGACACTGGTGCCCAGTTCCAATGCGTCACCGAACCTTCCGACCTGAGGTGGCTGGGTGTGCCCCGAGGCCCCGCTGCACCCAGCAGTGCGGCCCGGCCCCACGCACCTCCACATGTCCAGCCAGCTGCTGGACAACGGGCACCAGAGGCATGTGAAAAACCCCCAGTGGTGGCGGTCAGTGACCTGCTATTGTGCTCCAAGCACCTAGAGCAGGTGACACCACAGAGAGGCAGAGGGGCCCAGGAGAGAATGGTGCGGGCATCCAGGCTGACGACAAACACACGCCCCAAGGGGACATGGAGCGTTCATCCTGCACAGTCGAATCTCAGGGATGAGCGGGGACGGCCCTTCAGCAAGTCAGCTCATCGCGGGAAGTCCTGGTGGCTTCACAGTCCACTCCTGCGGCTGGACCCCCAGCCAGTGACACTAGGTAGAGCTGCTCAGTGGGAGTCTCTAGGAAACCTGCAGGGTGTTCACAGCGGCCCTTTCTGCCCCAAAACGATTTCGTGCCGCCCTCGAATTTGAATGAAGGTTTGGTGCACGTCGGGGCGCAGGTGCAGAGCCCCTTGTCTTTGATGCATTACGGTCCTCCCCCCCCCCGTCCCCGTGTGTCCCATGGGGCTGAGAAGTCCGATGTCACCATGACCCCTACTCCTTTCTAGGGTGCCCTGCTCTTTGGCTGACGCTTTTCCAGTCTTCCCTCTTTTTTTCTGACACTCTTGCATGTTGCATAATTGTAAGTGGGTTCGGACAAACATCCTTACATAATTGTAAGGAGAGACAGTGAGGAAACTCACTGTCTCTCCTTTTGGAATTGTATATAACCTTTCACCTTTGGGACCTGTGAGGACGCTGCGGGTTGGGGTCCCAAGAGCCAGAAAACACTCTCTCTCTCTCTCTCTCTCTCTCTCTCTCTCTCTCTCTCTCTCTCTCTCCAGGTAGGCAGGTCCGGCACCTTCGAAAGGCTGGGGCTCCGGAGTCCCCCCGTGGTCGCATTGCATGTTCTGCCCGCAGTGCTTCAGCCGGTGGGGCTCCCAGGCAGTTGAGCTTTAGGGGCGGTCCCACCTGCCGGAAAACTGTTCCCTCCTCTTCGCCCCCGCCCCAGCTCTCATCGGGGTGGAGTCCCGGTGTGACGTCACAAGGTGGAGAGGCCCGCCCTTACCGCCTCACCCCCCCCTCCCCGCCCCACCCCGCTCCCCCTGCCCTGTGCCAGGCCCGCCCACCTGCACGACTTTTGTCTTTCCCAGGCACAGAGCCGCCCTCCTGGGAGGGACGACTTAGCCCAACCTCAGCGCCCAGACACGCCTGGGGCGCGGCCCTGCATGCTACGGCCTGGCACACGCCACCCAGCTGGGCATCCCCTAAGGCACCCCAGCTTCTTTGCAGTGACCTGTGGTAGCCTAGAAACCGCTCGCGAGTTATCAGCCCCGCGTGAGCTCCCATGCCAGCGAGTGCCAGTGCGGAGCTTCCCTGCGTTCAACCTTGTGCCGTAAAGAATGAATAACATTCGCCCTGGCTGGTGTAGCTCAGTGGATTGAGCACGGGCCTATGAAGCAAAGGGTCGCTGGTTCGATTCCCAGTCAGGGCACATGCCTGGGTTGCAGGCCAGGTCCCCAGTGGGGGACACATGAGAGGCAACCACACATTGATGTTTCTCTCCTACTCTTTCTCCTTCTCTTCCCCTCTCTCTAAAAATAAATAAATAAAGTATTAAAAAAAAAAAAGAATGAATAACATTCTTCTCCACCCTTGCCTAATGTCTCCAACTCGTGGCTCCCATTTCCCTGAGCCCCGTTCTTGGCCACTCGGATGGCAAGGCGCAGCTTCCCCCGGCAAGATCTCACAGAGCTCACTGTGGTGGGGGGGAGTTGGTGTGGCGGCCAAGGCTGTCCGACTCACGGGATTTGGTGCGTCGGCCGACGCATGGGAGCAGTGCTGCGTGGCACGGTATCTACTTCACCTGCAACATTCCTTCCCTGTTCGGTGCAGGTCGGGAGTTTCATTGGGGAGCCGGCAGTCAAACGAAGGATGGAACATGGGCCTCTGTTAGCGTTCTCTCCCAAAACATCACCAAAATGAGAATTCAGAAAACAGCAGGTGCTTATCTGCCCGTTCCACACTCCAGGACTGACCTCAGCATGTCACATGGGCAGCTCATCCAGTCCCCACAGTGCCCGACTTCCTGAGGGGAAGCTGTGCTGAAGGCCCAGCCTGACTCCCACCTGGGGCAAGTGAGCTCGGAGCTGTCCGGCAGGCTGGGTCTCCCAGGACAGGGCTGCCCAGCCTGACTCCCAGGGGACTGCCGGAGAGCGGTCTCCAGGTGCCTGAGATCAGGTGGGGACAGCCACCCAAACATCTGGAAGTGCGGCTGTCTCTCCAGCCAGCACTGGCAAGGTGCAAGAAGGCCTCGTCCCACTCTGGGGTGTCAGCAGGGATGGCTGTCCAGACGGCTATTACGACTAGGTATTGTCCTTGACCTTCTCTGATCTGCTGAGGGCTGTGAGGAGGGCAGCTCCCTGGGGGGAGGGGCTGCAAGGACATCCACTCCACCGTCTCAGCCAAACCTCCCCAGGGACTGGCTGCACCATCGCCACTCTCCTTTCTACTCCCTCGGGAGCTCATTCCAGTGGGCATCTACCCCGCAGTCCACAGGCTCTTCTGCCAAGCAGGCAGTGGCTTCCTGACTGACTTGTGGGCATCTCGGCCCACCTCTTTGCTGGGCCCTTCCCCATTTCACTGAGTCTGCAGGGGCTCGGCCAGTCCTGGGCCTTGGCTTGTCCTTCCATTGCTCTGTCGGGGCCCCTCCCATCCCAGGCCCCCTTCTAAGATGGGCGCCAACACCCCAAAGCCCAGGTCCTTAACAAGGTTCTGATTCCTCCAGAACCCCTGTGACCTCCCGCCTGCATGCAGTCCTTCGTGTCAGTCACGCACCCCTGATGGTTCCGGCCTGGGCTCCCCCGACCTTCTCCCTGACCTCACCTCCAAACTCAGGGTCCTCGAGTCCCACGGCCCCACCCCACCCCCCGCCACTCACCACCCCCTCCAACTCCCTCGGGCACTCTCACTGGGCTGCCCAGGGTCCCTGCACAGCGGCGGCCTCCTCCCGCTCTGACCAGCCCCACCACTGCCCACTCTGACCAGGATGGGCACCCAAACGCAAGCCCAAGCCCCTGCCCACGCCCACGTCCACCCACTGGGCCAGCACCCGCCATGCTTGAGTCAGGCCCAGCAGCCCCAGGGCTGACCCACCAGTGGCCTCAGCATCTACGCCAGCTCCCACCACCTGAAGGCCACCCTGGTCCTCCCTGATGGTGCTCTGCTGGGTCTGGCAGCCCCACGAGGCTGCCTCCCTGGTGGGTAGGGAGAGCTGGCCTCTGCCTGGGCTCAGCATCCAGGCTGCACGGGCGTGCAGGCAGCCGACCTGCCATCAGGACTGGTGACTGAGGAGTAAGGTAATGAAGGACACAGGGACGGCCAGCTGGCCTCTTCAGTTCCGGGCCATTACAGGCTGCCTTGGGAAGCAGGGAAGGGGTAGCTGGAATGTGGCCATTTCCCACCCCATTCCCAAGGGAGACCCTCAGGCCACAACAGACGAAGGCCCCTGGACTTGAGCCCTGCAGGGCTAGCACTCCAGGTCATGGGTATACGGGTGCCTCTCCAGGGGGAGTCAGAGGGCTCATGGGCCCTTATTAAACCAAGTCAGAACAGAGTGGGGCTAACGGCCAGAGCATGAGAGGCCAGGGAGGTGATGCCTAGGTGGACAGGCATTCCCAGGGGTCTGTGAGCCCTGGCCTTCTTCTCTGCCCTGGGAGGAAGCCATGCTCAAGGGGCCCAGCTCCCACCTGACAGGGCAGCATGGGGCCTCAGGCAGAGCTGCCCCCAGCAGCATCCCCATCGCTGCCCCTGACCGTCTCCTCAAGAAGATGCTCGGAGGGGAAGCATCAGAGCAGGCAGTCAGGGGAACACAGCAGTCAGACCCTCTCCAATCCCCTCTCCGGGCCTGCCATCACACGGCCAAGCTGTTTCCACGGGACTCCCCAGCAGAGACCAGGCAGGGACAGGATGGACCAGCTCTGGCCTCATGGGGAGGAGACGCAGCTCAGGCCTGGACACCCAGAATGGGAGCTGGCCCTGTAGGCCTTGCCCTCTGGTCCTCCCAGGCCACACATTCCCAAGACAGCACCCACATGCTGCTCCACTGGCCCGGACTCGATGCAGCCCCTCCCACTCCCCAAACCCAGGATGGCTCCGCCGACCACCGCCCCCTTCCCACGGCTCCCGCCCTCTCCCCATCCACTTGCCAACCTGACTGACCCCCACGGTCTGCATACCAAGAAGGGGGTCTGCCTGCTTCCCCCTAGGGTTCCTCGCTGCCCACTGAGCTGCCGGGCTAGGGGTGGGTTGTAGCCTTGGTGTAATTCCCACACAGCTGAGGAAAGTTATCCTGGAAGCCAGCTAACTACAGAGCAGGTGACTCCCAGAGGCCAAAGCCCCCAAGGCAGTGAGCCTGGCATGGGAGGGGTGAAAGGAGAGCGGGTGCACGGGGCGAGGCTGCCACCTGCCCATGGGCCCCCTGTGACGTTCCAGCCAAGCCCTGAAGCTCCACTGGAGGAAAAGGGCTCCCAGAGAACCCTCCGCCCACCAGTTCCCACCCTTCTGGGGGAGGCTGGTATAGACCCCCAAGGTGTCAGGAACCTAGGCCTTGCATCAGGAAGTGCCACCAGGCCCCATGCCACCTGACAAGATGTGTAGCCACCACCCAGTCAACACGCAAGGCGTCCTCAGACAGCCATGGCAACCTCCTTCCCAGAGGCTCCAGGAGCTCCCCGCCCCCAGAGTCTGGTAGGGCGCCTGGGTTACGGGGGGAGGCTGGGCAAGAGATCTGCAGATGGACCTCGTGTCCTGGCCTCTCTGGCCTCTCAGGCTCCAGGAGCCTGGCCTGAGGCTGCAAGGCCCACCTGGCCAGCAAGGCTGGGACCTGTCTGGCTCTCACTGTGGGGGGCTGAGGGAGACGCCTGGCACCAGAGCAGAATTAGGGGCTTGGGGACACTTCTGGGCCTGAGGTGCAAGAACAGGGACAGAGGCCCGTGCACCCTTGGGTTGGAGGTGGGTTAAGGCAGCAGTCCCCAACCTTTTTGGCACCGGGGACTGGTTTTGTCCTGTGGAGGAAAGCAATTCGTCCACAGACTGGGGTGGGGGGATGGCTTGGTGATGACTCAGACACATTAAGTTCAAGCTCACCTCCTGCTGTGCAGCCCTTTTCCTAACAGGCCCAGAGTTTGGGGACCCCCAGGTTAAGGTGTTCCAGAAGAGCAGAGTCAGGGGCGTGGACCTCTGGGGATGGGGACCATGAGACTGGAGGTTGGGCTCTCTAGGACAGCAGCAGTTGTCCCCCACCCAGGAGCTCGTGAGAGCCCCCTGGGGAGTGCCACTCATTCACACCCCCACCGCCCACCCCTTCCCCAGGGTGCAGCAAACAGCACGGTGAGACTGTGGGTACAAAGCTGTAAACGTGAGTCTTTAAAATGACAGAGGCCTGCTCGACCCCAAACTCTGAGCCAGAGGCCCCCACTGAGGGACCCCGAAGGACCAGACCTCATCCCCCTCTGTCCTTCCTTCCCACCCAGATGTCCGGGAGGCCCTTTCCACGCGCGCACACACCGCCCTGCTCTGGGGCGGGTGGGGGAGCCGGGCTGCGATCAGTGGTCCGAGTGGGTCCCTGAGATGAGAAGCAACTGCAGACCTGACCCTCCGGCCCCCGGCCCCAGGGGGAGTCCGCCCCCACCCCATCCCATGCACACCCCACGCTCCACCAGCCAGCGTCTGCGCCCGCAGGCGTCCTGGGGCCGTGCGGGCCCTGTCACGTGTCCAGGGCATCGCGAGTCGGGGAGGGCCCATGGGGGCGGCCAGGTGGGCCATGCAGTGGTGGGGGCGGTGGCACCGAGTTACGCTGCGAGGGCGGCGGCTGCAGCTCCAGGGCGAGAGCGGGCGGCGGGAAGTCGCGAACCTGGCGACGGTACTCGAGGAAGGTGCAGGCCTTGGTGGCGAGCGCCACCACGTTCTTGCCAACGAAGATGGCCGAGACGCGGCTGTCCCGGAAGAGCGCCATGTTGGCGGCACGCGCCAGCACAGCCACCACGTTGACGGTGGCGAGGCTGAGCACCGGGTAGAGCATCATCTTCTGCGGCGCGATGTGCTCGCCCTGCATGCTGACCTCGCTGAGCGCCACACATGGCAGCACCAACAGCAGCATGTAGCAGTAGAAGAAGGTGAGGCCCTCGGCCCACAGCGGCAGTCCCGTGCGCGGCGGCTCCCACAGGTTGGCCTGCATGTCCAGCAGGTCCAGCAGGTCCAGCGCCACCCAGAAGAGGCGGCCACGCAGGTCCTCGCGCTTGCGGAAGGTGCGCACGTACTCCATGCGGTCAAGTGCCACCAGCAGCAGGAAGAGGCCCGGCACGCACACCGACAGCAGCAGCGTCAGCGCCTTGCGCGCCACCGGGTCGGCCGCGCCCCGCCGCGCAGCCTTGTAGTTCTGGAAGATGAAGTAGAGCTTGATCTCCAGCACGAAGATGTAGAGGAACCAGAGGATCATGGCGTAGCCGCGCTTGGCGGTTCGCACCTCAGCGCCCACCCACACCGCCACATAGCGCAGCACCAGCAGGAAGCACACGTCACCCACCAGCACGATGATGCACACCCCGATCTTGCGCGGGCCCTGATTCTGCTCCACCAGATAGGCGTCCATGACCGCCATGCTGCCCATGATCACCAGCGTGGTCAGGCACACGTGGCGCCGGTCCGGGGGCGGCAACACCATGGTGGGCCGCCGGGACCCTGGCCTGGGGATGCGTGGCCCCCACGCGAGGCGGGACGAAGCCCGGCAGCGGTGGCGCTCAGCCCGCGGACATGTCGCAGTGAGGCCCGTCCAGCCGCCCCGAGGGCGCCACTGCTCTTGGCCCGAGAACTCAGAACCTGGGAAGACCAGAGAAGACAGTCAGGGAGCCGTGGGAGCTGCCTCCCTGACCCCCGCGACTAGCCAGAGCGCTCGGTGGCACGCACGCGCCAGTGCGCGCCCGGACCCGAGCGGCAGCAGGAACTCCAGGGGGCGCTGCAGCCCAACCTGAGACCCGAGATCTGCCGGCTGCTGGGAAACAAACGGTACGGAAGTGGCTTCTCTGCGCGCATCCCCGAGTCCCGGTTGTTCCTCCCTACTGAGCCCAAGCCACCATCCCTCCCTCTCTGCTGGCCTGTGCCTCACGCCCGAGGCCGTTCCCACGGGGATTTGGGCGTCTTCTCTCCCCACCAGCGCCGCGCTGGGCGGGGACGTGGGCCTGTACCCTCAGTTCTGCGCCCTGGAGGAGCGTGGAAGGCCCACGGAGGCTCAGGGCACATCCTGAGACCCGGGTTTTCTGACCCAGGACTGAGTGATCCAAGTCCTGAGATTCCGACCCACAAGCCTCCCACGCCTCCCTACCCTGCCTTGCAAAACACCCCCTTGCCCCAGCCGGCTTGGTCTCCCCGCAGGTCCACCCTCCACAGGCACGTGGGCCACCCACTGCCCTGCTCCCACCATGACTCCCATGGCCTTGGGAGGATGGCGCCCTGGCCACATCCCCTGCTGTGCTTGCCGCCACACCTGGCCAGCACACCCCCCCTGCCTGCTGCCTGGGAAGGGGTGGCCCCCTGCACCTCCATGTAGGGCTCTGGAACCCGCCCTTGCCTATGCCCACTTGGACCCCTTTTGGGTCCGAAGCACTGGCACCTACTGTGGCTGCCAGCGCCGGTTGGAGAGACACACCAGGCTGAGGGTCCCACACCTGGGCAGGGTCAGGACAGGGGGCGATGGAGGCCCGCACACACTCCCCCACCCAGAAGTCCACAGCAGGCTCGCTTCCAGCCCAGCCCCTCACCTATTCTCTCCTCGCCACAGCCTGGCCCCAGGGCTCTGTTTACTGGCCTGTCTAGACAGGGACATGAAATTTAATGTCACCCTTGACTCTGGAGCCAGTGCTTGGCGGGCTCCTGATGACAAAGCGGCCCCCACTGACCAGAAGGAGGCCCTCACCCAGGGGCCTTGTCAGCCACACACGGGACGCCGATCACTCTGAGCTCAGACACCTGGAGTCAAGGGTGCCCCTGCCTCCACAGTTCATGAGTTCCTGCTCCCCACCCACACACCCACCCCGTTCTCACCCCCGCTGGGTCGGCTCGCTGGTCCCAGGGAGCCCCGCACACACACCCCCGGGCCTCCTCTGGCTACAGCGGCGGCCTGGCGATTTCCCTCCCCTGGCTCACCCAGGCCAAACAGCCAGAGACACTGCACCGCTAGCCCCTTCCCCGCACCCACTTCCAGGCTTCTCACTCCCGCTGCCACCTCTCAGACGCGGGCGCAGACCCCCATCCCCAAGCGAGCGCGCAGAGCGAGCCCCGGCCCGTGCCACCAAAGCCAAGCAGGACCTGACCAGCCCTCTCCAGCCGCCCTGGCCGTCCGGTGCCGCCGTGTCCCCCGCACGCCCTCCGCCTGGCACGCGCAGATCTGCGGCCTCGGGCCCCTCGCCGTTCTAGCCCCCACCCAGAATCACCCTCCGTGTCCACGAGCGGGGGAGCCAGGGCCGAAGCCCTCCGCTCGCCCCCTGCAGCCAGCTCCCACCGGACACAGGGCAGAGACGGGGCTGGGCCGCTCTCCGCGCGCTGAACCTCCGCTCCTGTGTCCAGGCCTCACCCCTGCGCGGCGCCCGCATCCCAGCGCCCCTGCGTCCGGCAGTGGGAGCTCCCAGGCCCGGCCCCTTCCCAGCTCTAAGGACGCAACCGCCCTCCCAGCTGGTGCCTACCCGCCGCCCGCAAGATGCCGCGCCCCGCGGGCCCGCCGAGCCTCTGCCGGGCCGAGGCCGCGCTCCTTGGCTGGGCTGCCCCGCTGCACCCCCCACCCTGCCTGAGGCCCCGCCCCGCGCCCCACGCGCCCGGCCGCCTGTGGGGATGGGGTCCGGCGCCGGTTGCCACGGCAACAGCACTGCGCAGCGGCGGCGGCAGTGGCGGCGGCGGCAGCGGTGGCTGGCACCGGGGAGCCGGACACCCCCAGGGTCCAAGCGCAGGCCCAGGAAATCACTGCGCCCTTCCTCACCCACAGCTGGAGAACCTTCCTCGGTGCTCCAGTCTCTCTGCGTCCTGAATTTCTGTAGCAGCCCCCACCCAGGCCGCCTACCAGGTGACCCCCCCTTGCCCGCCACAGTATGCCTCCGGGAACCTGTTCCTGCCCCGGGGAACTGACCCTGACGTGGGGACCGGGCTGACCTCCGGCTCTCTGCAGGTGGGGCACCGGGCCTCGGTGTGACCTGTGGGAACAGACCCAGAAACACCCAGTTAGGTTATACGTTTAGGTCTATGATCCGTTTTGAGTTAAATTCGATGTGTGTTGCAAGGAAGGGACCTGTTGTGGGTTAAATTGTGGCCACCCCAAAAGACATGCTAAAGCCCCGCCCCCGCACCTGCACCCAAGACCTTATTTGGAAACACAGTTGACCCTTGAACAGTGCAGGTTTGAACTCCCCGCGTCCACTTACCCGAAGAACTGGTAAAACCCACAACCTGTGTTCAAGGGTCAACTGTAGAGCCTTTGCCAGCTGCATCGATGACATCTGAGTACAGGGACTAACTCCTTGTAAGGAAATTTGAAGACACAGACTGGGAGGGAAGGATGGAGGCGGAGCTCAGAGCCACTGCTGCAATCCAAGAACAGGGAGGCCTGCTGGCCACCCCATGCTGGCCACCCCTTGCCTTGGAAGGGCTTAGAGCCTGCTCTGTCAAGTGCCCGAGGCCCACACCTTGAACTCAGCAGCCCCAGGACACTACTCCAGAGCCTGATTCTGTTCATTTGAAAATCCGCTGGTCCTGGCACCATTTGCTGGAAAGACTATTCTTTCCCCTGAGTTGTCTCAGCACGAACCAGCTGATGGTGGCCGAGGCATGGGGACAAGCTAAGTGCCCGTCGACAGAGGACTGAATAAAGACGCCTCCGTGCATCCATACAACAGAACCCCACTCAGCCATAAGGAAAGACGAAATACCGCCATTTGTGGCAACATGGACATACCTTGAGAACACCACGCTAAGCGAAACAAGTCGGCGTGGCAACGCTAAGAACCACACGAGTTCACTCCTGTGTGGGAGTAAAACAGACTCGTGGACACAGGCCACAGTGGGTGGTCACCAGAGGGAGGGGGTGGGGTGGCGAAGGGTAAAGGGGCCAAGCAGACGGCGATCGCAGGTGATCTGACTTTGGGGGTGGCCACACTGTGCAGTGCACAGATCGTGCATCACAGAATTACACACTCGAAACCTGTCTGACCCTGTTAACCGACATCACTCCAATAAGTGTAAGTTAGAAAATCAGTTAACCATAATGTGAGTGCTTGTGTCTAGAGTATGGGCTCTGTTCTGCTGGTGTGGACAAGGTCTCCTCTCCTGCCCACGGCACACCGGCACTCTGGAGCCTTGTGGTGAGTTCTCAGTTCGGGACGTGCGCACCCGTCGCCGTGTTCTTCTGTTTTAAGGTTGGTTTAGCTACCCTGTATCCCTTGCACTTTTTGTAGAGGATCAGTTTGTTAGTTCCAAAACAGCTGTCTGGGATTTTGAGAGGGATTGTATCCAATCGTTAGAACAGTTTGGTGATGAAAGATGTCTTTCCATTTGCTTAGGTCTTTGTTACTTTTTTGACAATCTTTTGTAGTTTTCAGATCACAAGTTTTGCCCTACCATTGTTAAGTTTATTCCTAAGTATTTTTTTTTTGACACTGTTATAAACGTGATCGTCTTCTTAATGTCGTCCTTGGGTTGCTAGTGTACAGAAATGCAGTGGATTTTTGCTGACCTTGCGCCTGGCAACCTCACCACACTCATTGGCCAGTCCTAATTATTTCTGTGGGTTTCTCTGTACAAGATCACATCATCTGCAAATAGAGGCAGTTTAATTTCTTCCTGGATGCCGTGCGTTTCTTACCTAGTTGCCCTGGCTGGACCGTCCAGTACAGTGTTGAACAGGAGTGGACAGGGCGTGCGCTCCTGCCTGTTCCTGGTCCCAGGGAGGCACTTCCATCGTTCACCCCTGAGTGTGACGTGCGCCGCAGAGTCCTGGTGGGCTCCTTTCAGCAGGCGAGGGAAGTCCCTCGGTCCCTGGCTCGCCGAGGCAGCCGGTTAGTCTTCCCTAAGGCATAACGGTGACCCCACAGAGACAACAGTGTTTTCTCCGACTGAACATCCACAGGCAAAGAAACCCCCAACCGAACCCTTACGTCTGTACAAAGATTAGCACAGCACGGACCGCAGGTCCAAGTGTAAAACTGTAAAACTTTGAGGAGAAAAGATGAAAGAAAATCTTCATGACCTGTGGTTGGGCAAAAGCTCAGCCATGAGCCCAGAAGGACAATCCACACAAGTACAGTGTCAACGGGGCAACAGCCTTGCTTGGGGAGAAAGGGCAAGTGACAGACTGGGGGGGGGGGGGGGGGCGGCAGCTGCAGACCACCCACAGGGCGAAAGACAGACGCCACACAGAATGTCTTTATCCAAACTCTGTGGTCAGCCACTTCCCTGCAGAGGGCAGATGGTGGCAAGTGAGCCCGTGAGGGGACGGTCAACATCAGAAAATGTGGATGTCACTGGTGAGCCACCTCCACACACCTAGTCACACGGCCGGAGTGGACAGCTGCTGGAGGCGAGGGTTCACTGGGCTGAGGGTGAGACGGCAGATTTCAGCCCCACCCGGCAGTGGTTCCAGCAACTCCAAGTGAGCTAGAAGCATCGGTCAGCAGGCAGATGTGTTCCAGTTCTACCAGCCATTTACAACGAGCGCACAGAGGCTCTCTCTCTGCCGAGTCAGCAATCGGGCCATAGCCGTCAGGAGCTGCTGGCCTCGCTCGGAGCGCCACAGGGCTGCTGCGAAGGGCCCCAGGGGCGCCCTGTGGAGGGACTTCCTTTGCGTCGATGCAGGACGACGCAGTCTCCTTGGAGAGGACAAGAGGCTCCGGGGTGACGAAAGGTGGGGCACTAGGGACTGGCCACTGCTGGCACCCTCTGGTCCCACACAGACCAGGGTCCAGGGCATCGCACAGGGCCTATGTCTGAGGTGAGCTCGGAGCACTCACCTCCCCATCGATGCCAATATTCAGGAGAATCATTCTCTTGCTGAAATCAGAAATTTCTTGGGCGAAAAATGCGTCCTCAGGGTTCTGATGATGTCAGGCGCTGCTTGTTCAGTATCTCAAGTCCAGAAAGATGAGTTGATTCTCGCAGGAGACGACATTGAACTCGTACCAAGTTCAGCTGCTTTGATTCAGCAAGACACAGCCGTGAAGACAAAGGGATCAGAAACGTTTGCGTGGTGTCTGTGTTTCTGGGGACAGGACGGTCCAGCCGGCGACGAAGGAGACCTGGGCTGCTCTCGGCAGAAACAGCGAGAGGCCAGACGACCCCGCAGACGTGCTTGTGACATTTTAAGGATGCAGCGAAAGCCGTGTGTGGGTGGGGGCACCAACTATACAGAAGTCGACGACGAGAACAGGAAGGCACGGCTGCCTCGAGCTCCAGGAACCTGGGCTGCAGGGACTAGGTCAGAGAGCAGAGGGCCCGCCCTGTGACAAGGTCACTGGGAGCTGTGACAGCATTGGGGGAGAGGCCAGACTGGTGTCCTGTGGCTGCAGTAACAAGTGACCGCATGGGGGCTTACAACTACGGGAACTTATTCTTTCTCGGCTCTCCCCGAGGCCATAACCTCCTGGGTGCTGGCAGGATACTCCCTCCAGAGGCTCTGGGGGAGGGCCCTCCCGGGCCCGGGACCCCAGGTGTCCGTGTGGCTCACAGCCCGGTCTGCATGTCCCCTCTCCACCGGTCTGTCTCATCTCACGTCCTGCCCGTGTCACTGACTCTAGGGCCCACTCGCTTAATCCGGGACGATCTCCTTATCGCAAGACCCTTGACTTAATCACACCTGCGAGACCTTTTCCTGGTCGTATTTCACAGCTCACCAGGATAAGGACCTGGCACAGCTGGGCCTGTGTCCACACCAAGCTTTCTGACTGGCCTTCCTTCCCTGTGTTCGGGGCTGGGCTTTCGGCCGCACGTCCAGCATGGGCAGGCAGGAGGTTTGGGGCGGAACAAATGCATAATCAGCCTGAAGTCGGAGGGGGCCAGCTCCGTGCTGTCAGAGACCAGGACACACAGAACTGGGCTAAGCCAGGACCCACCTGCAGGTTCGAGCGCGGGCGGGTTAGAGGCAGGTGTGGAAACAGGTGTGTGTGCACCCAGCACACTGGCACCCAGACCCCCTTCCCTGATGTGCCCCAGGGTGCCTTGCAGAACTGACTGCTTGGGGCTGGGGCAGGAAAGTTCAGGGTGAGCCTCAAGCAGCTCATGGCCCCAAAGGTGAGGGAATGCCCAGGGATGACGGGCGGGTTGAAGGGTCCACGGACTGCAGCTGGACCAGCTGAGTGTTGCTGTGACGGGAACAGCAGCAACCCTTTGGGGACACGAAGCCACAGGTCCAGGCTGTGTCAACGGGGTGAAGTGAAGGCTGTGCGACGTCGCCACCTCCAGAAGGCCGGGGGGGCCTGGCCGCCGTGCCCGCTGCGGACTCAGGCAGGCGGGCATCGCCCAGGGTGCAAGTCCGATCGGGAGCAGGCGCTCCACAGAGCAATGCACTCTCCCCCTGAGGTGCAGGCGCCTCAGCACCTGGCGCGCCAGAGGCGAGGCACCCCTCCCAGTGGGTGCTGCCCCTGTGACCCTGGTCCGCGTGACAGGGCGTCACTTCTGTGCCAGTCCTGCCCGAGGGAGCGCGGCCAAGGGGCTCCTCCGAAGTGGTCCTGGGAGTCAGGCAGGGGAGGCTGTGGGGGGGGACACGACATGTGTACAGGGGCCGCAGCTGGACTGTGGACCCGAGAGCTCGTCCTCAGGGTGGTGGGGTGCAGGGGGTGTACTCAGGGTGGGGGTGGGGCTGCAGCTTCGGGAACACTCCGAGGGTGAGGGCGCCAGCCGTCCTCACAGCTGCTTATCGCCGGAGGGTGCAGGACACACACACGCAGATCTGCAGAACAGCCTGCTGTGTGCGCGTCGCCTGGACACACACACGCCACACGTGGGGGGAGGGCACAAAACATTCGTGTCGACCCAGGAAGCTGCGAGCTGCGGGAACTTCTGCAGGTGTGTTTGCGATTATTTTTAGTAAACATTTTTAAAAACCAGTAAATACAATTCTTTACGTTAAGACTAAAGGGAAACCATGATTATACCAATCCATGCAGAAAAGGCGGTAGTGGGATTCAATAGCGGCCCAAACTCACTGGATAAGGAGCCCCGTGTGGGGGCCCACAGTCCAATCACACGCAGCCCGGAGCCAGGAGGCAGCTCGAGACAGAGGCCGCCTGGCGCTCACCACCCTGAGAAAGCCGACCCTCGTCACACCGCCTACAGAGGTGGCATCTGGACGGACGGAGACCAGATGTTAACGAAAGTAGAGCAGGATGACCCGCAGAGGGAGGCGTGTCCTAAGATGAACGTGAATTGTAGCGGTCGCTTCAGCAACACCCAGGAAGATTGGAATTAATGTGGCCCCTGAGCAAGGATGATGCGCAAATTCCTGATACCTTTCATATTTTTTAAAAAGAGAAAATGTTAATTGTAAGAACGGAGACCCAGAGAAGTGATGAACTCAAAACTACATTTAAAATTCCCTTCCACAAGGGAAACCACAAGCAAATTTTAAAGTAGACGACAGAATGGAGAATATATTTGTAATGCGTGAAACCAACAAAAAGATTCACATCTTGAGTTTTCGTAGCTCGTGAGGAGCAGCTTTTTAAAAGCCGGAGTCCCCAAACGACCAAGGGACACGACCAGGCAGTTCACAGAGAGGACGCCCACAAAGCCGGGCGAGCGCACAAAGACGCTCAGATGCAGGGATCGAAGTCCTGTAAACTAGGAGTGGGCTCGGCACCTGCCCACCTGGTGCACCTGTGACAGGTACCGGGCGAAGAGGGAGGAGCACAACCATGAACTTGGCTGCCGGCTACATGTGGACTGGCAGGTGCCATCAGTCTGCTCCTGCAGGGATGTGTGCCCACGGGCCCGAGAGCAGGGTCTGCAGTGGTGGCTGAGAGTCAGGGGCAGCCCGGGTGCCATGTGTGGGAGATGGATGGGTAGACGTGGTAGACTGGGGACGTTGTCCCCCGGACAGAGTGGTGCTCAGCTGTGCACGCAGCCTCGAGGGTGGAGATATAAAACAGGACAGCGCAGGAGACTCACACGTCAGCAGTTGGGGCCGAGGTCCCCAGACTCCCTGGGGTGCCACAGGGAGCCCTCCAGCTCTACAAGGCACCTGGGGTTTTGAGGGACAGTGCTGCATGCCTCGGGGACGTTCCCACTGAACTTGGTCTCTCAGAAGCGGGTCCCACTGCGAAGCTGGTGTCACCCCAGCTGCCGAGATAAGCAGCCTGCCCAATGCCAGGCAGAAGTCACTGAGCCTCGGGTAACCAGGTGGCAGTGTCTGGGCTGAAGGGTGGAAAGCGGGGGCAGAGCCCCACAGGGCTGGACACACTATTAATATAGAAGTGTAGCTCTTTAAGAACTAAGGTTTTTTTCAATTTTTGTTACTGTTGCTTTTGTTTTTCCTGAAGCGATACCAAGTCATTGGGACCGAAATACGTGTTGCTTGGCCCGAACACGCTGAACTGGGAGACGGTTTCCTGGGCCGAGGGGCATGGAGAAGTGCCGAGTGGGACTGCCCCCTGAACAAGAGGGTGGGGCTTCTGATTAGGGGGTGACAGCCAGTGAGACCTCAGACCCAGAGAGATGGGGGGGCTGCTGCCTGGCCCCCTGACCCCCCAACATGCCAGGGTCTCAGGGGGCCAGTTGTCTCCATCACACCCAGAGATCTACAAAACCAAACTAAAAAGAGAACTGCGTGCACCCCCATGCTCACAGCAGACACACGCACGTAACCCCAAATGCGATGGAGCGATGGACGACCTAACACGGTCCCTCAGCAACACAGAAGGACCCTCAGCCTTGACGAGGACGGGCATTCTGGCACCCACTGCAACACAGGCGGGTCTTGAGGAGGTTGTGCTGTGTCTGACCCTCAAGTGAGATCCATGGGGAGAGTGGGGCTGGGGGTTCAGGCACAAAGCGGCAGAAGTTCAGACTGGAGCGACGACGAAGCTTGGGGAGGCTGGGGCAGGCCCTGCCAGGGGTGTGGGCAGGATGAACCCCAGGCCCTGCCGTGCGCCCACCCCACGACTCCCAGTGGTTGCAGAGGAGTCGAGACTCCGTCATCTGACTTCCTGTTTCCTGTTCTTGGAGGTGCCTGTCCTGCGGTTTTGCTCGTTTTCTACTTGTTTTTTTTTTTTTCCTCCAAAATGACAGTTGTGTTCTCTGCTTTTTATTATTCTTACAGAGAGGGAAACAGCTGCTTCTCATGCACCCCCAACTAGGGCTGCTGAAACCCATGTGCCCAGACTGGAAATTGAACCAGTGACCTCGCAGTTTGCAGGCCTGCGCTCAGCCCAAGGAGCTACACCAGCCAGAGCTCTGCACCAACTCGTTATCAGCCACAGATGCCACAAATAAACTCACCTGCTCTGGCTGGTCTGCACTTCCCGTGCAGTCTTTGAAAGAGCAGAGCCTCCTACTTGGGGAGCCTGATTTCTCTTGACCTTGGGTTGCCCTACCCCTACAGGGCCCCGTCCCTGTGGGTCCCCTGCTGCAGCCCTCAGAAGACATGCCATGCTGACTGGCCCCCACCAGTGCAGGCTGCGGCTGTCCTACAGGCCTGGGTGGGGGGGCAGGGTGTCCCCTAGTGTCAGGCCTGTGCACCAGAGGACTGAGGCCACCTGGGGCTGGGGGCAGTGGGGTTACATGGACCCTTGAAGTAGAGGGGACAGAGAATCAGAGATGGCAGCCTATGTGGGGGCTAAGGGCCTGCCACCTGCCCACACTCGATTTCCCAGTGGTGAGGTGGCCAGACTTCAGACCCTGTGGGCAGGACTGCTGTCACTCCGTCCGACACCCGAAGCCCTGCTCCCTGTCCCTGCAGCCTTAGGAGCAGCCTGCACCCCCAGGGCCACGTCCCTTGTCTGGGCCTCTCAGGCCAGAGGCTGCAGTCCCAGTGACCGAGAGTGTAATGGCTGTGGATCAGTTTGAGAAGTGACAGCTCTATTTATTCATTTAGGTTCCCAATGATCAGGGTCACAAAGGCCAGTGGCCATCTTGGCCGCCGGCACTCCACACAGCCCAGGGCACAGCAGGGGGACAGCTGCAGGGAGTCCAGGAGTGACCTCACACGTCCCCAGGGTGCAAGTGGATCAGGCCCCCTGTGTCCAGGGCCATAGCTGGAGCCAGCAGGGAGTAACGGGACCCAGGGCAGCTGGAGCAGGGGTGCTGAGGGCGTGGAGAGAGTGGGCGCAGGCCTGGGGACTCTCTGGGGACTGGCCCCAGGACAAGCTCAGGGAGGCGCAGGGGAGGCTGAGGAGAGACCTTTCTGGCAGGAGGAGGGTGGGCAGGAGCAGCCGCAGGCCCAAGCTGGTCAGTGGCAGCTACAGGAGGCAGCCCTCCTACCAGCCCCCTCACCGGCCCAGCGGCAGCTGGGTTTGGGCACTCAACTGCCCTGGGAAGAGGGGAGCCTGCAGAGGGGACAGGGCTGAGGCCGCCTGCGCCTCCTGGGGGCCATTGTGGCAGCAGCTGAGGGCGCGCCCCCTGCACACAGATGGCTCTTTGTCAGGACTGGGCCCCGCTCGCCGAGCAGCATCAGGAACAAAGCACCTCTGTCCACGGTGGCCTCCCCCCACTCCAGGTGCCCCCACATACATGCCAGGCACAGGCGCAGCCCAGGTGGCACAATGACAGCCCAGATGAGGACACAGAAAGCATCCAGGGCAATGCCCTCCCCCAGGGCCCTGACACCACCCTGTGCTGCACAGCCCGTCCCAGCAAGGTGCCGCTGCCAGGGTCTCCCTCCCGCTCCCGTCCCCAGACAGCAATCTAAGTGTGGTGGAGGTTAGCCAGCAGCCTGGCCCCTGCACGGTGTCCTCCACATTTACTTCTGAGTCTCCTCTCAACCCTGAAAGCCCACGGCCACCTCACTGGACCTGCTGTGACCTTCTGGGTGGGGAATGTCTGTGCGGCTCTGCTGCTGTTGGCCTGGGGCTGAGCTCTGTCCCAAGTGGGGCTGAACCCAGGGCCCGGAGGCTGGGATCCTGCTTCTATGTCAACCCTGAGGCCACTGAGCATGGAATCTGCCCGTCTGAGGCTGGGCCAGGTCACAAGAGGTATCCTCAGCGTCCAGGCGGCAGGATCCAGATGAGGCTAGGCAGGGCTCCTGCCAGCCTGGCCAGCTGCTGCTGACACTGGGCCTGGAGCTGTCGCAGTGTCTCCTCCAAAGAGGCCTCCCGGCTCTGCAGCACCCTTGTCACCTGGGCGGCCTGCAGGCCTGAGCCTGCTGGCACCCTGGCCTCAGTCCTCACCAGCCGGTAGGGCCCATGGGCCTGGGCCAAGCCCCCACCTTGCTCCCAGGCCTGCTGCAGGGCCACCAGCTCCTGACCTACAGCTTCCTGCGTGGCCCGCCGGGCGATGGTCCACTCTGGGCCCTGGCCTCCAACCTGCAATGGGAGAAGCAGTGACTTGGGAGCTGAGAGTAGCCACATCCAGCTCAGGACTCTGGCTTCAGGTCCCCTTGGCACTCACTCAGCCCTGACAGTGGCCCCTACTGGCCCCACAGCCCCCACCCACACCCTGAGAAAGGCTCCCAGGGAGCAGAGGCCCCCCCCAAACCAGCTCAAAGGCCCAGCCTTTCCAGGCTCTAGTCCACCCTCATCGAGCCTCTGCACCCTGAGCAGCAGCCGTGGGTCCCCAGGGACAGGGCAACAGCCCTGCAGGACCTGAGCCCTTAGGGCACCAGCTGTGGGCCCACCTTGCTTACCAGGGTGGGAGTGTGGGAGCAAGGCTTGGTGGCTCCCTGCAGACCAAGTCCCTTGGGGCCCATTCAGAGTCCAGAAGACCCACCCCTAGGACAGCCACCCTCCACCCCCACAGCCACTCCAGGGGAAACCACCCGCCACACACTGCTGAATGCAGGAGGGGGAGCATGGGGTGGGATAGACCCGAGGGACACTGCACTGGGGACACAGCCTAATGGGGCCACCTGTGGTCCAGAGGGGGATGGTGTGAGGAGAAGCGTCACACAAATCCCTAGGGAACCGCCCTAACCCTGAGCCCCACGGGTTCCCAACAAGAAAGCACCGAAGGGCCTGAGCTGTGACAAGTGCCAGCCTCTTTCCTAGCATAAACCCCCCTGCAGACATCAGCTATCACCACCAGGGCAGGGAGCAGACATGAACAGCAAGGAGACAGCGGGGTGGTCGCAGGCCCCAAAGAAACACCCCCCCCCGAAGACTTTAGAAGAAAGACTGCGCCCAAATGTTCAGGTGCTTCCGAGAAGGAAGCCGGGAGCCCAGGCACTTGCCTGCACACCAGCCAGTGAAACAGGCCACACAGGTGGGAGCCGGCAGAGATGAGGGGCTTCGAGGGGCTGGGGAGGGGGCCTTCCCCATGCACCCCCTCTCATGTACCCCTTCTCTGTTGGATGGACCCGTGTGAGCCCCACTGTCATTCACCCTGGGCGCCCTCACCCTGGCCTCCCAGGCCGCCCGCCGGGCCTCGGCCGCCACCTGCAGCTCCTCCTGCAGGGCCCTCAGCTGCCGCTCCAGCTCCTCAACCCCAGACTCGTGTGGCCTGGGCACAGACGCCGGCTGTGGGGCCTCTGGGGGGCAGGCTCCCAGGACCGTGTCCTGCAGAGGAAGATCCGAGTGAGGGTGGCAAGGCCGCAGCGCCACACACACAGCCCAGCTCCTGACCGGTGGGGACAGAGGCCCAGGTTGCACAGCCAGCTGGACAGCTAGTGTCTCCCAGGCAGGCCTGGAGGCCAGGGGGCACAAAGGCCAGGCCCCTGCAGGCCCCTGAGAAGTGTGAGCCTCCCCAGGAACTGGCAGGGTGGGAGGGGGCCACTAGACGTGTTGAAGGAACCCCCAGACTCAGCAGGGCAGGCCTGGGTGCAAGGCTGGCTTCAGGCCAGCTAGGGTGTGGCCTCAGGGCTGCTGCGTCAGGGCCAGGGAAGGGGGATAGGAGAGGGGAAGGGCTGAGAGTCCTGACCATCCAGGGCCAGAAGACCACCTCCCGGCGCCGCCACTCCACAGCAGCCTCCAGGTGTGCGTTCTCCCTCTCCAGCCTCTGCAGCAGCTGCAACGCAAACCGGAGCCCAGGCTGAGGCAGAGCTCCTAGGGCACTCAGACCGCAGCACTGGGGCTCAGCCCAGCACCCATTCCTCCCTCTGGCCACTGCGCCCAGTCACCTCGGCACAGCCCTGGCTCAGCCATCTCCCTGATGCCACAGGGCAGCCCCGCCTCCACGCACAACCAGGCCTCCAAGCAAGCCTGTGGTCCCCCACACCAGCCCCAACTGCAAGCCCCTCAGGGTCAGTGGTCAGCCCAGGTACCCTGATGTGGGACGTCTGTCCCACATCCCTCACTGATTGGGAGCTGCGCCCTAGAGGCTGCTGGCCTCTCGGGGAGGGGAACCCCAAGCCAGGGCAGAGGCTGTGCAGTGCCCAGGGAAGTGATGGAGAAGACCCCCTACTCCCTTGAATCCCTTAGCCACTACAGCCCTGCAGCAGCCGCACCCAGCACGCATAGCTGGTGCCCATGGGCCCTGCACCCCGAGGGCCTGGCGCCCGTGGACACTGCAGGAGCTCATGAGTGCCCGGGTGGCCCAGAGCTGGCTGATAGGTCACCACTCTCTGCACTTCTGGCCCCTACAGAGTGGCCAGTGGCAACAACCACCTGAGGGCCCACCACAAGCTGGGGAGGGGCAGTCCAGTCCCTGTCTCCCTGGGCACCCCCGGGCCGGGCACCTGCTGTGGCTCCTCTCTGAACACGCGGCCAGGTACTGGCCACAGGCATGGCTCCTTCCAGAAGACGGAGGTACCGGGCCCTCTAGGAACCTAGGAGCGTGTTCTGGGGCTAGGACGAGTGTCCAGAACACGGCAGCCACCTTGTGGGGCAAACACAAGCTTGGCCAGACCACCACTCACAGGGGGCCAGTGCACTCATCCCTATGCTACTGCACCAGTGACCCAGGGTCTCCCCTAGCCAGGGAAGGGCCCCTGCTCTCCCTCCAGTCCCGCACATCCCTGGCCCCACAGACAACCCAGATGATGGCCAGGCAGCCAGGCACCTGCTGCTGCAGCTGGAACCTGGTCAGGGGCTCAGATGGCAGTGGCCTCAAATAGTTGACTGAGGGCCCAGTCCAGCACATTGCCAGTGCAAGTGGAGGCAGGCCTGCGGCGAGAACCAGCCTGCAGCCTGGGGACCCACAGCCTGGGAGGGCTGAGACAGGCACAGAGTGCAGCCCACATGCTCACACCACAGCTACATGCATGCACCACACGTAACTGGCCAAGAACAGTCCCTCAGGCCATGGAAAAGAGGGCAGGTAAGCACTGTGGAGGGAAAGGCCACAGACCCCTCCCTCCTGAGGGCTAGGGCAGGGCGGGGCCCCAACATATGAGGAAAGGCAGAGCCAGCCACCATGGATCATTCCAGAAGTCTTTGGAAGCCTTCCCAGGAGTATAGGCCCTGTGCATGGGTGGTCCAGGCTCCCACCAACTCCCCATCCAGAAGCTGAGGAAGGAAGCCGACCACAGCCTGTCAACCTGGCCACCCTGTCCGTGGCCTTGAGGCACCAACAGGCAAAGCCTCTGGGAGGAGGGGGAGCCGCCCCGCATCCGACTCACCCACCACCCCAGGAACCAGGGACTGGGGACCAGGCAGCAGTAGGCTGGAGCTGGCGCAGCCTTTGCTCTGCTAATGTGGGGACTGGGACAGCAAGCTAGGACCTCACAAAGTCACCCTTAAAAGGGGACAGAGCCAAGAGCACCTCTGATACCTAGATGCCGCCTCAGGACCCAGAAAGCTCTTCCCCACCTGGGTGGGGCCCAAAGAGGTGTCAGCCAGGGACACAGGCTCAAAGGGCATCCCTGCCTGGGCATCTGACCCCACAACGGAAGGCAGACGCGCTGCGAACGCACGGCTCGGGAGCTGGGGCCTACTGGGCCAGGAAGCAGGGGCCATACTGGCCTCAGCACCCCTACCAGGCCAGGCAGTACCAGCCTCACAGTCTGGACAGGCCAGAGCCCAGCCCTCAAGGGACAGCAGCCCATCACCAGGTGACACCTGCAGGAGCTGGAACGCTGCAGTGCTTGTCCTCAGTTCCACCACCACCCTTGGCCCTACCCGTGGAGGCCACCTGAGCACACAGCAGCCAGTCCGCACTGCTGAGGTGCCAGGTGGTCTGGGGGCCAGAGAGGCCTCTAGACGTGTGCCTGTCCCCCATACCAGCAAGGTGCTGGGCTTGGCAAACAGGAAGGATGCAAACCCAGGCCCTCCCCTGGCTTTTCCCACCTCAGCCAACCAGCCCTCACCTGCCGGCCACTCTCAGGGTCCCTGAGCAGCTCTGTTTCGGCAACCGACAGGTGGCCCAGGTGGCGGTCACTGTGGCAGCCTCGAGTGTACCAGTGGATCTAAAACGGGCAGCACAGAGCCAAGCTGAGCCAGGGCCTTCAGAGTCACCTTACAGATGAGGGCACAGGCACCGAGGCGCAGCTGGCCACAGCAGTCCAGGGCAGGACGGCCCTCAGCCCCTGAGGACCAGCCCTGAGCCTGAGCCGGCCACAGGCCCTAGGCAGTGCCCCCATGGCTGCATGTCCCACCTAGCTCTGGGGGCACGGTGCGGGTAGAGAGGCTGCCCCTGCTTCCTCCCCGCCTCAGCTCGTCAAGTGCCAGGACCATGTGCTGAGAGAAACAGGCCTGTGGATAAGCTCAGCAGTCCAGCAGGGCCAGCAGCAGAATACAGAGCCACCTGCCTGGGCCCAGTGAGCAGAGAGGGCTCCCTGGCCAGGTGAGCCTGCAGGTGGCAAGCAGGTTCACATGTGGCAGGAGCTGAGGCCAGAAGAGAGGAAATGAGTTCTAGGAAAGGCCAGCCAAGCAGAAGACACTCTGCTGGAGGCGGTAATGTGGGCTGGAAGGGTCCAAGCACCAGGAGCCCTGCACAAGAAGGAGCCCTAGGCCACATGCCCAGGCACCTCTTGGCCTAGACCTTCCACTGGGCCTGTAGCGGGGGGACACCTGTGCCTATCAGCTGAGTCCTATCAGCTCTCAGAACACACAGGAGCTGCCCACTGCTCACCAGCCCCCACCCAGGATGCAATGAGAGGACGGGGTGCTCAAGCAGTGACTCCCCCAAGGCCTGGACCCTGTTCCATTGCTCAGTGACGCAGAGCCTGAGGCCTGTAGGGACTTCTGGGGACAGAAAGGTAAAGCCCACAGGCGATGCCCAGCTCCACCTGCCCCAGGCTCCCTCCGGGGCCACCTGGAACCCTGGGCTCGGGCTCCTTGCCACCTCAGGGCAGTGCCCAACCAGTCACGGCCAGCCAGGCCTGGGAGGCCTATGTCCAGCCAAAGGCCAAGGCCACACAGCCTTTGCTGGACAGGCCACAGGCAACAAGCAGCAGCCTGATAGCCGGGAGCTAGGAGGGCAGCTGCCACCGGATGGAGAGTTCTCAAGTGCACTACCTTGCCCAGAAGGGCACACTGCTCCTGCTGACTGGCCATCAGGGTTCGCCACCGGAACCGCAGCTTTCCCATCAGCCACTGCAGGTGGCGGACGTCCACCGGGCCGTCTGCTTCTGCTCCCAGTGCAGGTAGGCCTGGGTTGGCCAGGATGTCACACTGCAGAGGAAGTGAGGGTCAGGCCCTGCTCCCACCCACGGCAGAGACCCCAAAATGGAAAAGAGAAGGGAGGCCACTGCGAGAGCGAGCCGTGGGGTCCCGAGGGTGCCAGATGAAGGGTGGGGACAGAGCTTGTGGGTATACCCCCTGCTTGCCCAGAAGGACAAGCAGGGAGGGCAGAGGCTAGGGAGCCGGACAGGGAGGCCAGTGGAGGCCCAGCCTCCAAGCCCTCGCTGGGGACGCAGGATGACAGCGCTGACCCCCACGGCGCTGTCCTGAGGGCGGCCAGGCCTGGTCTCGCAGGTCTGGCATACAGCGCCCAAGGTCTTGGGTCCACGACTGGGACTGGCCCACTCCCACCGCACACCCACCTCACACACAGGCATCTCGTCGCCCAGCTGCACGCGGGTCTGAGCCACCAGCCGCTCCGGCAGGGGCTCGCGGGCCAGGAGCCAGGAAAGAGCCAGGAGCAGCTCCCGGCTGCCCTTGGAGCCGTCCTCTGGGAGCTGAGTGAGCCCCTGCCGCGGGTAGCCCTCGGAGAGCAGCTGTGACTTCACCCAGCGGGCTTGGGCCTCTGAGGGGTAAGAGAAGGGTGGCTCAGGGGACTACCTACTGGAAAGGACAGCACCCAAACCCCTAAGGGACCCCCCCCAGCCACGACTCCGGGCGGGGCAGGGGAAAGGCCCTGAGGGCGTTGGTGCTTAACCTGGATGGAAGAGGTGGGCGGGGTTTTGTAATGTGGGAGGGGCTAGAGCCCATGGGGGCGGGTCTTACTGGAGACCGCTGGGCTGACGGGAGGGGCTCGCGAAGGTGGACGGGACCGGAGCCTACAAGGAGTGAACCCCGGAAGCAGGTCCTATTGGGGCGGGGCCTACATGGGTGGGCGTGGTCGTGTCCTCCGAAAGGGGATTCTAAAGAGGGACCGAGGTGATCAGAATGGGCGGAGCCAGAGGTTAGAGGCGTGGGGCTTACCCGGGGCGGGGGAGGCCGTGGCGCCGCCAGCCCGCAGCTGCGAGAGCACGCGGAAGAGCAGCTGCCAGAGCGCGGGGGCCTGAGAGTAAAAGAGGGAAGCCGTCAGCTGGCCCCACTGCCTCCCTGTGGGGCCCCAACAGGCCTGGACGCCTGCCCTGGGCGGCTCACCGCCTCCGGACGGTCGAACTTGGCGCGGCGAAATGTCTCGGGGCTGGGGCCGGAGGGCAGCGTCCGACTCAGCGCGGCGATGGCCTCGGGCAAGGCCCCCGCCGCGTCTGCCCGCTCCACCCGGCGCCGCCGCCGCCCCATGCAGCCGGCAACCGGCGCCCGCCTCTCTCGATAGCGCGGCACCGCCGGCGGGTACCCCCGTCCTTTTCCCGCGCCTGTGCTACCACAGCTGTGTCCGCGCTCTCCCTCCGCTTGGATTGGGCCACGCCCCCAACCCCAGCCCAATGAGGGACGCCTCGGGCTAGTGGGTGCAGTCTGTCTTGTCCGCTGCGGAGGCACTTCCGGCCTAGCGGGGACCAATGGCGGAAGAGCTCCGACGGCGTTCGCTCTGTGCTGACCAATTGGGGCGACACTCGATACCATAGACTCCACCAATCAGCGCCTTACCTCTTGCACCAAAGGGTAGCCTAGCCAGTGCTGGAAGGTCAGCGCCCGCGCTCGGGATCCCATGCATCCGGGAGGTTCGAGCAAATGGGCACCACGGACCCCGCCAGCGACCCTCCATCTCCGCGATGCCCTCTCCGGCCTGGCCGCCAGGGGTCGCCCGGACGCTGCAGCGCGCACCAGGATTGGGACGCGGAGGCCACCGCAGGGTCGCCGGGGACGGCCCCGGACACCTCAGCCCCGCCGCGCGCGGGCGAGAGGCCCCTCCGGGAAGGCCAGCGACTCTCCCCACCATAACCTACATGTACAGACTTCCCTGGCCCGGTCCATTCTCTGTACTGCCAGCACGCCCAGCCTGCCTCTGTCCTGCACCCATAGTCTCTCCGTCCCACCATTAAAGAGACAGTCTTTGAAGGACCATATGGAAAGCGGTTTGGAGGCTCTTTCAGAGTTAGACACCGGTTTACCCTACAGTGCCGGTATCGGAACGCACGAGAACTGCGTTCACATACACGGAAGTGCAGAGCAGCTTTGTTCATGGCAACCCAAAACGAAACAACAATGCCGCCGGCCCAGCAGTAAACTCATCCAGGGGGCAGTGGTCAGCAGCAGCCACGCACCACTGCCACGTGCTGCCGCTTGGCTGCAGCTCGGACAAGGAAGAACCCGGTCTGGGCACTGTATCTAGGAGATGTCCGGAAAAGCCATCTGCAGAGGCAGAAAGCAGGTTCCGTGGCCTGGAAGGAGTCCGGGATGGGGATGAGGGGACTTTTGTGAGTCCACTCTGCCCAGAGCAGTCTAGAACTGTCCTGTAGCAGCAGAAGTGCGTGAACTTGGTGCAGTAATTAGATGTGCACAGGTGAAGTTTATGGAATGTAAATTATACCTCAAAGCTGCAAAGAAGACAGCGTGGGAAGAGGAGTGTGAGAGAGAGAGGAGAAGAAGTCAGTCCTGGACTCCAACCTTCCCCAGCCCCAGTCAAGCCCACAAGAAATGCAGGCACACGAGACCCCATCCTCCTCCCAGCCCTCCCCTTGGCTCACCTGCCTCTCTGTCAGACACAGCCAGCTCCTCATCCTTGTGTCCCCCATAACCAACCTCTTCCTTCCCCCAGCCTCCACCACAGGTGCCCCTGGATCCCCTGCCCCAGCACCCCCACCTTGGGTAGGCATTTCTGGTGTGCACGTCCTCCCCTGTGCCCCAGGGGCAGCCCCCACTAGCACAGGCCCTCACCAGCACAGGGGCGTTGCTGTCTGTTCCCCCAGCCCCCACTACCAGTTCCCTCCCACATCCACCTCCAGCTCAGGCTGGGAAGCACAGGCCTCCAGTCTGGCCCTGCCTTCTGTGTCCTTCAGAATAAAACTACTTTTCTTAGCTCGCCTGATGGCTCCTGATGTGGGGTCTGGAACCCTGTCCTGGCCTTTGCACCTGCTGGGCCTTCCTCATGCAGGACACCGCTCTTCTCATTCACCCCAAATCACCCCCTGCCCCCGGGCTGGGAGGGCCTCTGCTGCCCTTCAATGCCACCTGTCCTGGCAGCTCAGGGCGGCTTTCCTATGCACTCCCTGCGTCCCTGGGCCCAGCCCACTACTGTGCACGGAGAACCCAGCTCCTGCCCTTCCCCATCTGTACCAGTAGCACTCCAGCTCCCACCTCATGGGACTCAGTGAGTCCTCATCTCTCTCACACAGAGCCAACACTACATGCTGCCCTTTAGCCTCCCACAGCCTGCCCAGCCCAGGCCTGCAGAGCCCCCACCAAAGCCCTGGGGCAGAGCCAAGACCACATGCCAAGCTGAGATGGCCTCTCTTCACTCCTTAGGTCAGCGGAGAGCTGGGAGGGTGACAGTTGCCAGACCACAGTGCAAGTGGCCAGTGGGGGACACGAGGAGGGCTCAGAGAGTGGTCAAGTCTGCAGCTGCTGCCCAAAGTGTCACAGGGGTTTCTGGAAGCCCCCCCCGCATCTCCACACAGCCTGTCCTCAAATGCCCCATTTAGGCAGCTGGCCACTGAGTAGTCCCTGGGCCCAGGGTGGGGTCAAATAAGAGGCAGTGGTGTCCAGGCCAACGCCCCTGCTGAAGCACAGCTGGCCGGGTCGGTGGGATGGGCTGACAACTGGGGCTAAGTTGGAACAGCAGGAATTGGGGAGGGCAGTGGAGGACTTCCCACCACAACTCCCCCAAAGCTCAAAAACGGAGCCAGCATGAGCTCAGCTCATTCACCCTGTGGTGGACCCTCCAGCTCCTGCCCTCGTGGCCTGGTGTTCCCACTGACCCGTCGCTCTCCCCCTCGCCCAACAGGGCTGGTGCGCCTTTGGGCCTAGAAGCTGGAGAGCTGAGCTTCCGTGGGGCTGTCCAGGGTAGCCGGGACACTTCCATGCAGAGGGGGCTGCAGCCTGTGGTGGGCCCCCAGGACATAGGGTCTGGCCTCAGGGACCCCACTGCAGCTCCCCTCAACCACTCCCCAGCAACAGGCACACACAGGCAGGTCTTCCCAGCATTGGGTTTATTGAGGGCATGAGGGGCTACAGGGGAGCCCCAAGTGCCTGGAGTTAAGGCTGGGCATCAGCCTGGAGGGGCAGTGGTCCAGCAGGCCAGGAACAGGGTCGCCACAACCTGCACAAAGAGACAGGGACAGAGGTAAGTGCAGGCCTCCCTCAGGGCAGGTGGGGGAAGCCGGGCTAGGGGTCAGGGTCCAGGAGGGGTGTACCTGGGTCTACTTGAAAGTGTGACTCTCAGCTCCACCTCGACCAAAGCCTACAGAGGAAACAGTGGGTAGATGAGAGGGGGCCAAGGCCAGTGGGAGGTCGGGCTGGGCTGTGGGGAGGGGACATACCTTTGGGCCCGAACATGGCCGAGTAGCAGGGATGGTTGCAGTAGGGCTTGCCTTCATGCTGCAGAGAGAGGGGCCGTGAGAGACTGTCCCCTCTACCCTGTCCCTGCCACCCCCCAGGCCCTCCCCTACCTCAGCATGGCCCCCTGAGGTCAGCGTCTTCCCACACTTCTCACACTTCAGACATGGCCGGTGCCAGTCCTTCCCCAGGGACGTCACGCGCTCCGCTGCAGACAGACAGGCCCCCCTGAGGCACTGCTCTGGGGACACAGAGCACATCTCCCACCCACACGCCCACCTTCTCCAGCCACCTCCCCCCAGGGCCTTCCCACCCATGCCTGGTGGCCCAACCGTGGTCTCCGGTGGCCTTTGTACCTCCAGTCCCCTGGCTCAA
>PVKM010013488.1:0-30215 GCA_004027735.1 Carollia perspicillata
GGAGTGCAGCGACGGTGGTGGGTTGATGCGAAAGAGACCACACCTCCTCCAGTCTGAGGCTTGTTATAAGGGGTCCCAGACAAGGGAGGCACATGTCCTATGGGTGAGTCTAAACTACATTATCTCAGTGTGTAAAAGGGTCAAGGGGTAGTCACAGGGCAAGAAGCTGCTCCCAAAAGGAGATAAGGAGGGAGTTACAATTCATTCCCTAAAAAATACACATTTCTTCTGGCCATTGGTCATCTGACCAGCTCTCAGTCAGATGACCACTGGGATTGAGGGAGGCCATGAATTGACTCCACACTGGTACAGAGAAATGTCCTCACCTTATCTCTGCTGGGTACTTCCTGTCAGCAGTTAAATATTTTCACATCTCTTTATCTTGAAAACAAAGCCCAAGTGGTCCTAGAACATATGTCCACAAATTTTTATAACACTTCTGCCTTCAGAGTGGGGGTTAATTTCCTTCCCCTTGAGCGTGTGGTGGATTTAGCTACTTTCTTCTAACAAATAGGATAATGCAGGAGTGACAGTATGTCACTTGCAAGATAAGGTTATAAAGTGATTGCATCTTTGTTTTTGAGTGCATGCTCCCTCCTACAGCTCTTTTGCACTCTCTATGTCCTTAGAATCACTTGCTGGAGGAAGTCATGTCCATGTGAGCAGTCTCATGGTGAAGAACTGAAGCCTCTGCCTAAAGTCACATGAATGAGCTTAGAAGCCTAACCTACAGCCTCAGTCAGTTCTTTAGAGACTGCAGCTCTGACAGATGGTTTGACTGCAATGTTCTGAGGAACAGCCACTCAGGTCAACAGTTCCCAGAGTCCTGAGGCCTGGAAACTCTGCGGAATAATCAATATTTATTTTAAGCAGCTATGTTTGGGAGGATTTGTTAGATTGCAATAGATAGCTAATATACCTTCTTCTAACTCCTCTACCACTGCTACCCTATCTTTCTACTTCCTTTTACAAAATAAAAATTGGAAAAAGAATTTTAATTGACATGAGGACATTTATTATTTCATATAACAGACAGTACTCTGGGCTCACATACCAAGGGCCAGTTCAGGTCTGGCTCATTGATGTCATCACGGTTCACTGACCATTTATTTCTCTTTTCTCTGCAGTCCTTAGCATGTTGGCTCTTAGGGGATTTCTTCAGGATTCCAACCTTTTTCTGTAATTCCAGGCACCACCAGGAGGTGACAGCCTCACAGGCAAAATGATCTCATTTGATTTCTCTCTTTTTCTCTTTTTAAAGATTTTATTTATTTATTTTTAGAGAGAGGGGAAGGTAGAGAGAAAGAAAGGGAGAGAAACATTGATCAGTTGCCTCTCAAAGTTACCCTAACCAAGGACCTGACCTACAATGCAGGCTCGTACCCTGAAGGGGAATTGAACTGATGACCTTTTGTTTTGCAAGAGGATCTCAACTAACTGAGCCATGTCAGTCATGGAAGATTTCTCTCTTAATAAGTCAGAAAACCTTCTCAGAATCCCTCCAGCAGACAACCTGATATCTCATTGGTCAAAATTTCATTACATGTCCATGCCTAAACTAATCCCTAGTCAAAGGTAAGAGGATTATTATACTTAGCTTAAAGTAAATCCTCCCTGTCTAAAGTATTTAATGGACTCTTCAGTGATTATATTTTTAAATTGATATTCATTCCTACATTATACTGGTATCTGTGGTAACCTGTGGATTGACTCTCCTTTCTTTCCTTTAAGATTCATTTTTCCTTTTGTTCTTTTAGATTCCATTTACCAGATCCCATTGCTGGGAGGGTGACTGCCCAAAATAAGCCATAGAGAATATTAATTAGAGCAAGTTTATACATTCTATTATATGAACTATTGTCCTGACTTTGGTCAGTCTGAAATTTTGGAAAATTAATGTGTTTAAAATACAAAGTACCCCTAAATGAAAAGTCTTTATGTCTGAGAGAACCTAGCTGGTTAGCCTGAAGTTAATTTTTATAATGAAATTGAAAACCCTTGCATGAGAACTTGAGTTTGACCAGCCAACCAGAGTCTTTTTTTAGCTTCTGTTTTCTGGATGAAATGGGCACCATATGTCGTGACAGAGGAATGGAGTTGCCTGAAGATGTTCACGTAGGCTGAACCCAGGATATCTGAAACATTGACTAGAGTATCTTCTAATGAGAAATATCATTTCACTATTCTATCACTAACACTTTTGATAATATAATTAATCTAAGAGATAATGGAGGAAAAATATATAACCCATGATAATGTTCATGTAATATTATAAAAGCTTAAACCTTATAGTTTACCTTTTTAGAATATAATTAAAATTGGCCTATGTGGTCAAACCGTTAGGCATTTTCTGAAACCTGAAAACTCCCAAGTCTTTCATTATTGTCTGCACTAAATTTCTGGTACATTATGTGATGTACTTTGACAATTCCTATGAAAGACTTCAGTGCTGCTCAGCGAGTGTAACAACGCACACCGCGACGCAGATGGTGGTGGACCATACCAGGTGAGTCCTCGTAGAACAATGTTTTTTGTCTTGTAACAGAGTTTATATCCTCATTTTTGGCACACCAATGGACATCACTTGTTCTCTACAAAGTGTCCTTTGAAACTATTTTCGTGTTAGTTTTTAATTCCTCCATTCATATAATACATTGCCATTTTGGGGGGACAGAACAAATACTTTCAAACTTATGCTGTCTGAGTTTTTAATGACAATGAATCTGATTAATTCATTTTATTAAAAATGAAATTGTTCAGCATTTACCACCCTTTACATAGTTTTAATTAGATGGTAGCTCCTGCTCTATGTCTATTTTCTAAAATGACTTTCCAGTCCTGCTGGTGTGGCTCAGCGGGTTGGGTATCATCGTACAAATCAAAAGGTTGCTGGTTTGATTCTTGGTCAGAGTACATGGCTAAGTTGTTGTCCAGGTCCCCAACTGGGGGCATATAAGAGGCAATCGAATGATAATTGATTGATGTTTCTCTCCCTCCTTTTCTCCTTCCTTTACCCTCTCTCTAAAAGTAAATAAATAAAATCTTAAAATATAAAGTGACTTTCTACATTCATCTCTGAAGCTCCCAAAAATGTAATAAAAACTGGAAATTTGCAATTCAATAATAAGTTAAAAAGTGGCTGGGATTATCGATGTCTTCTAAATAGTTAAATTATTGAATAAAAAATTTTTAGTATAATTTACTTGGAAAATAATGATGGAAATATATAAACAAAGTAAACTAAGCACTCAAAAGAAATTCAAAGTTTTAAATGTCTAATTATAAATAAGAAAAAGGGTGAAAGCAAACAACCTGATGATTCACTTTTAGAAACTAGAAAAAATTCTAAAAAATGGCAGGAAATATTTACAGAGGTAAAAGGAGAAATTAGGAGATAATATAGAAAAAAGTATCCTGAAAAGTTCAGAATCTATTCTTTGACAGAATTCGGAACATAGATGAATTCCCAGCAAGGTTATAAAGAGGGAGAAAAAGGACAGAGAGAAAATAGAAATTCACATATTATAAACAGATAAGGGAGAACCACTCAGATGCATCAGCGTTTGTCATTTTGTGTTTTTTTTTTAATCTGAAAATCTGGAAGAAACAGATATGATATAAATTCACTAAAGAAAAGTTATAAACCTCCAGCTGACTGATATCTAGAATAGAAAATGGAAAGTTGCTATTTAGTGCCCAGAAAGCAGTTGGGTCGTAATTACAAATGAGTCCAATGAAATCTTCCTGATGTCAATAATTCATTTGCTACACAGAGTTTTCTGAAACATAAAGAATGAAGAAGGACTCCTCAATTAACTTTTTAAAGTCAGCATAATCCCAACAGTAAAGTATGAGAAAAAGAGCATGCCTAATCAATGACCTAAGAAAGAAATGTGGACACCTCTGTACCTTGACCTCAGTTTTGCTGGGAACCCCAATCTGCCCTAACAACAACAACAGGTATTAATAAATCTAATCTAGGATTAGAATAAAAATAAATGCATTATCACAAACAGGCTTATTTTAAGAATTTAAAATACACTGAACAAGTGGAAATGTATAGAATAAATTATATTAATATTTATTGGTGCTAAGGCATTAATATGATAATTCTTTACAAGATAAAAAATACTTCAATAGATGGCAATACATATACACATTCCTTTCCCGACAAAACTTATTTTACTAGAGAATGAATGAGAAGTAGGCCAGAGGCTACTGCTGGTCAGCTGACCTTTTTTCCACTTCTCTCTTCTGAGGAAGACTGCAGTGGATGTTTGGCCTGTTATGGGCTGACTCATCAGGTGGGTTCTGACCCTATCTTCATGCATTTCCTGAATCTATAAATGTGAAGAAAAAGACTTATAAACTTTGGAAGGTATAAAGTCTCTAAATTTTTATATGTAGAAAACAAGTAAAAATGAAACTACAATAACTACCTGTGAATAAGATTGCCATGCTGTGCACTTATTTATATAATTGAGGAAATTTGGATGTATTTATTCATTTTTTTAATTCCAGGAATTCAGATTACTTGTCACTAGCAGATCATTCAAAGGCACCTAGCTTGCCTGCTCACCCAATAGAAAATAGGAAAGAGCCCATGTTCACTTCACTGAAAGAACACAAATCCTTCTGGCTCACAGATCTTCCTCATTGCAGGCTGCCTCATTTGAGGCTGCAGATGTATAGGGTGTGGCAATTGCCTTTATTCTAAGCGGTGGGCAATCAAGAAGTAAGTACAAGATGTTGACAGAAAAGGAGACTATAGAACTTGTGTTGAACCCTCCTTCCAAATTTAGTTACCCAAATGGCACAGTGCCATGAAAGGTTACAAGTACCATGCAAGCCAAACCAAACGAGCAAACCAATGTAGCCAATCGGAACATGTTCTATTTACTTCACAGAAAGTAAACTAACATCCTTAAAGCTTTTGAATGTCTTGTAAATCACTTCTGAAATATTTATTGTCCCCCCACCCTCAGCTATAAGAAATAAAATGGCATTTGTGTTACTAATAACTGAAAGAAAAGGATAGGAATTATATTTCAATATACATTGTGTGACTTAAACAAGTAAATACATGTCAACTATCTGTATTTGCTGGTACTAGAAATAATGAAAACCAAATAACTTTATCCATCTATGAAAGTGGTTTTCTAACTGTCTTCTGAAGACCCATAAGATGCTGTGGAAATATCTCAGAAGCCACGAGGACAAAGGACCCCACTTAAAGAGAGCAAGTGGAGAGATTTATGTCTGACCTCACAGGTTTTATATGTGCAATGCATATGTGTGTGTATTTAATGTTTTCTATAAATTTTCATTCAGTGGAGAAAAGAGTTATATTGACCAATGAAGATAAAGTAGTAAACCAATTATTTGGGAACTATAAATGCAATGTGTAGAAACAAATTTTAAATGGTGTGTATTTGGGATTATTTACTGGCATTTTAATACTGGCTCTTAATTTAGTACCTTGAACCACCTTTATGATTCTAAAGCAAAAATAGGTATTAGGCATTAAACCAACATCTTCTAAATTTTAAGGGTGTATATATATATTTTAAACTGTACTTCACCCTTTTTCTAATAAGATAAAATTTCAGGAAAAAAATAAAACTAACCTTTCATAAATTGTGAAAACCACTGACAAAAAGTATTAAAAAGCTCAGCATTAAAAATATTATGCATTAAAGATATTATGGTATGTTTACAAGTTTTTAAGACAAACTATTTTTATCCACATTTTTCTAACCCAGTCAAAACTGAAGAAAATATATAGTCTTTTCTATGTAAAAATACTCCTACATATATAGTTTGAAAAATTACTTGTATCTTTTAAACATGTCATAATTTTCAAAGTAATAGTCATATTGTTAAACATGCTAAGAGCTTGAAAGCTGTGCTCTTTTTAAATGAATAGATGCACATCACTAAAAACAAATGCATTTTTAATTTATTTGTACTCTGCAATGTTGTGAAGGTAGTTAATGTGATACTTTTCATTTTATTTTTCAACAATAAAGGCTTGTCACCTCCTGATAGTTGCTGATGGAATTGGACATGTTTATTGTAATAGAAGACTGAAGTGAGAATATATTAAATCAACTGAATATAAATTTCTATGTGTTTCTTGTATTTACCTAGTTTATCCCATTCTTTTACATCAGGAAATTGGGTAATACTGAATTGATTGCGTGAGTCCAGAAGGCTTTCAGAAAAATGGCAGACATTTACTCACACTTCCAGAAACGTTGGGACTGGTCTGCGTGCTTCAGTTGCTGCCACAGTCTCCTTTGGTGTGTTGCCCAAGCAGGAAGGATACCCATAGATAATATGCTGATGGGACCTCAGTTGCCTAGATGTTAGCTGAGCACAAGCTCCTCCCAACATGCATAATCTATAATGATTAAGTGCAATCTGTTTTCAGAAAAAAATGCCATGTGAGTAGAAAAGGAAGGTCATTTGAATTTAAAAGACAAGGTAACCACCTTCAGTTTTCTAGGAAGAATTCTCTGTATTCCAGTCAGTAATTCTGGGTCCTGGGTGTTGGGAACTGCTCTGCCTGGTTTCAGGAGCTGTAACCGCCCCCCATGGCTAAGGCTGAGTGAGCGACCTCCAGACTGTGAGCCACTGAGGAAACAAAGCTCTTCTCTCTGGCAAGAGCGCTGCCTCTGCCATCTCTAGCTCCCAACATTGGGTTGGTTAGTCAGAGTCTATGGGTAAGACCCCTTAGAAGGGGGGCAACTTAAGCAGATGCAATCACTTGGGAGGCCCTCAACGAAGGACTCGGGGGGCTGCAGCAAACAGGGGGTGATGGACCCTCGCTCCCCGGCTATTCTGACATAGCCTGAGTCCTCAAGAAGCCTCTGATAATCTCTTGGCTACCTTACTTCCCCTGCCTGACTTAAGCCCAAGATAATGCCTGAGACAATGCTGGTGGTGGGTAGCGCCCTGTGCTGGAAAGGGCAGGTTCCCTAGGGCAATCAGGCCTAAGAAAGAATATGCAAAATCTTGTGAAACTTGCTTTTGTTTAGAATGCTCTCAATTAAATAAGGGTCCAAGCAAGAAGTGAGTTTGTTCCTCAAAGTTTTATGGCTCTTTAGATATCTGACCCTGACTCAAAATAGGCCCTCAGAGTTCTTTGTTATCTATTGTTTGACCCTTACTGACTGACATTGATTGATGAGCTTTACCTGTATCCCTTTGTGTTATGAACCTAATGAAAAGCCATTGAGGAAGAGTCTCTGGGCCTTTCTCCCTGGAGGGATTAGCCATCTTTCCTCCCCAAGCAGATCATGTCTTGGTAACATTATGTTTATCCATGGTGTCCAGGGGGCCCTGAGGGCAGAGGCCCTCCTGGGGGGATAACTTTGGAGTTCATGAAATAACTTTCAGTTCTATTTTTAGCTCTCCTGTGTCATTTGAATTTCTAGCTTAGATCTCACCCGGAGATGTAGTTTTGTTTTTTTAACTGCAAATTTAGCTTGGTTGTCTCAACTAAATGTTTAGTCTTACCCTGAAAGTCCTCTTTGTTTGGTTTTTCCCATCTCACTGAATTACATCGCCATTTTTCCAGTTGCTAAAGACATATAACTATCATCCTGAAGATTTTTGTTTCTTTAATCTTACTTTTTATAGTCCACAAATACATGTTCATTATGAAACATTTAAAAATAGTGACAAAAATAAAGAGAAAGTTAAAGATGTGAATAAGAGAAAGTTAATTAAACTTTCACCCCTCAAAACAATGTGAAAATATAGTGTGTGTATTTATATTTTCCTCCTCCCCTCTATTCATATGGAAGTTATTATAAAGTAAATTTCTTTTTTTTAAAGAATCGAGGGTATTTATTTATGTATTTATTTTTTATTTTATGAGAGAGGGGAAGAGAGGGAGAAAGAGAAGGAGAGAAACATCAATGTGAGAGAGAAACATCCATCAGTTATCTTTTACACGCACCCTGACCTACAGGGTACCTGACCAGGAATAGAACAGATGACCCTTTGCTTTGCTGGACAATGTCCAACCAATTGAGCTGCACTTGTCAGAGCTAAAATAAAATTTTAAAATAATAATAAGTAATGTTTAAATAGAATTTTATTTTTGCTGGGCACTGTTCTAATTTCTTTACAAATATTAACTAATTCAATCTTTACAATGACTCTTTGACATAGGAGGTATTAATGTCCCCATCTTACTCATGAGGAAACTGAGGCCCAGATCTGTTTAAGGTCACAATACTAGTAGAACAGAAATGGATTGTTTTCAAAGTGTGTGTTTTCATGGCATTTAATTACATGGATCACAGTTTATTAAAAAAGTATCATACTATTATGGATGTTTAGAGTTTTTAAATTTTTAATTGCTATTAAGCCCTTTTTATAATCTAGTATAATTAAAAGAATTTTGCATTCCAAATTTTCTAGACTGTCGTCAGTGTTCTCAAGTGCAACCACACAAATCTCTCCATCCTAACTTTTAGGGTTAATGCTTTCCATTTGGGGGGGCCCTGATTCTAAATTAAGAGACCTGCAAAGGATAATAAATCAGACTCTTGAAGCTCTTCTACTCAAACCATCAAGTCCTAGACCTGGTATTAAAAATAGTTCACCCTCCAGTATATGTGAATAGAATCTCTCGATATGTATCATGGAGGCCTTCTGTATTTCATGACATACTCTGAGTTGGAATTACCTGACTGTGCCGAACTTTCCATTTCCATTCTTCAGTCATAAATAGGATTTAGCAACAAACAATCAACTCCACAGTCCTTGTAATTACTATTTGCCTATGTCTCTTACACATCAACTATATTGTACAAGACAGTGTATTTTCTTTCATCTATATCCCGTCTCAATTCATCATAGATTGAAGTATATGATGTATATGAAGTATATTGAATTCTATGCCCCAAGTGACCAATCTCTATATTACTAATAACATAGGGCCCCAGTTGCCATCTGGCTGGAGAGTGCTTCAACTCAAAATCCATCGAGTAGGCCAGCTTCATAGGACCACTTTTCAAGTAGTAGTATTAAATTGGGTTTTTCAGACACAGACTCCAAGACAAATTTTCTGTAAAAATATTTATTTAGGAAACATCCCCAAGTAAAATCAGTGGGGAGTAAGGAAGAACAAGGAAGATATGGAGGCCAAGCAGAAATGTAATATTTAGCAAATTCCTGTAGAGGGTGACTTGAGCTCTGTCCTGTGATGGAGCTAGGAGTAGGCAAGAGATGTAGGCCACCCCTACTCACACTTGTCAGTCATTGGTCAAGGACTCTATTAGGAAAGCATTTGTGACTCTCCTTTCATGCAGGTAAAGCAGAATCCAATAGTCTGAGTGCAGTCCATTGACAAAGAGACAAGGGTACTAGCATCTCAGTGGATGTACTAGTCATCTGTTATCTGTACAACATACTACCCCATAATTTAGCACCTTAAATCAACTCTTTTCTATTTCATGGCCCTGTGAATCAGGAATTTGGGCTAGGTTCTGCTGGACACTTCTTCTCTTGTCAGCTCCTTGGGTCACTCAGGTGGATGTAATCACTTGTCAGGTTAGATGGTGCCTGCCAGCTTTCAGGGCCCTAAGCTGACACAGTTTGGCTCTGCTCATCTGGTCTCTTCCTTTGAGATCTTCTGCTTCTTGACATGACTGTCCCAGGGCAGCAGAAGTGGTACAATCAGAATCCAGTCTCCTCAGGTCTCCTGAGGCCTAGACTGGGAAAATGTATAGCACTTCAACTGCCACATTTGGTTGGAAAAAAGAACTCAAGGCCAGGCCAGATTCAAGGAATAGAGAAATAGACTCCTCCTCTTTATGGAAGAAGCTTCAAAGAATGTATGCAGAAGTGAAAGAGCATAGAGGGCCAGTGTGCAAAAGTGAGAAAGGAGGCTGAGGGGCATGGGCTGTACACTGGTAATGTCTGCTGTGAAAATGTCTCTCCTTTTCCAGCGCTCAGTTCCTGCCATATAGAATCTGCTGAAGTTATTTTCTTGTATGGATGAATTAAGGGTGATTCACTGAAAGGATAAGAACATTTTATTTAATCTGTACACCTTCAGGGAGACTTCATTTAAATAGATTAAATTTAAAAAATTCTTTCTCTGGGATAATGTATCCTGGTATCTAATTTGGAAAATTTGATGTTCATTGTAAACAGCTGAATCTAAAAAGCTAAACTTATCAGCATTTTTAATTAGCATTAGATACATAGCAGACACACACAGATCCTTGTTGAATTAGGTTAATGGTAGAATGCTAATTAAAAGCAAGGAGACAACAAAAATCAAAATAAGAGAAAAACTGATTGCTTAGGAATAGTACTACATTTACTCAGTGAAAGGGAAAGAGAAAGAATATTTCTGTATTTACTAAATTATTGCATACATTACTATCTCATTTTATCCTAAGAATAATCTTGTAAGGTAGACAATATTATCTATAATTTATATCATCTGACTTATCTGTAGCTTAGACATGGCAGGCAACTTTTATAAAGTTGTGATCTGTAGTGACTAAGACTCTCTCCTTGACCAAACTCTAGCCAGGCTTCTCTGAGTCCTCTTCTCAACTAGGCCTTGACCTTGGCTCTTGTCTTTGCCAGATCTGCATGATGCAGTAGTAGTGAGAATCCTGCTAAGTCAGTTTAGTGAGAATACCCACACCGTTGACATCTGATTACCTTGGCTTGCCTTTGGCAAAAGTTCTGTTATGTTAGTTTAGCAAGAATCCCCTTACCCTTGGTGGTTCTTAGAAATCTTCTAACCACTGACTCCCTCATTCTGCTATTTGTCTATAAATTTCCACCAACTTTGTTATATTTGTATTAGAACACTATCTCTTTTCCTTACTGCAATAGTCCTGAATAAACTCTCTCTGATCATTTTAACAGGGCTCAGAATAATTTTTCTTTAACAGTGGTCATCATCAATATGAGCACCAAAGTTGCTGACTATGATATCAAAACCCAAGGAAGATGAGAGGAAGTCTGAATAAGAGGTCAGGATGTTCACATATAATTCAGTGGCTTTAGAATTCACCAACTTATGTTGTTCACAGCACAGGTATGATTCAAAGACCCCCTTAAAATGGAATGTTTCATGCTTCTCTATTACTTTATATTTGAGAAGTTTTCTTTCAAAGAATTCAGGTGTCAACCTATGTAACTTCCTGGACCTCTGTTACATATGGTGTTCATCTTTGCCTGCTCATGGACATTAGTCACTCTTCTGCCAATGATCTCCATTTCTTTGGAGTACAATGGCCTCTCTTAAGTCACCACCGGGACAAATACTCTATCCTTAGAGGATGGTAACTCTAGCCTTATCGCTACTCCAGGTAGCCTCAGCTCCCAGGAGACAGCTATTATCAGGCTGCAATCTTCAATGAAACTTTGCTGAAGAATTGAAAAAAACACACAGGTATGATAAACATAAAAAGTAATATTCATCTGCAGATCCTCTTTGAGCTTCAAAATACATGATGGTACTTTTGGGGTACGTATACTATTCTTTCCTTCCTCATCATAGAACTTTTGCCCTGAATACCAACTCACTTCTACATCAACTAGGATAATTGACCTCAATCAGCAACTGTGACTTTGAGCATGTGTTGTTTCTTTGAATATGGGCCCATCAAAGTAGACATGTCAAAACAAATGATCCAGCCACAACACACCTCTCAAAATCTGCACTGGTTAGCTTTTTATTCTACACATGGGGTATTTCTGGTTTCATTTCACTCTTCCAGGTCCAGTTCTTTGTTCTCATCCCATCTCCAGGGAAATGTAAATGAAACTGCACTTCTTTTCATTAGTTTTCTCAGTTTTCTGTTAGGACCTAGTTAAATTAAGCCATGTGAACATACATGCTTATGTATAGTACACATAAGCACCCACCTCTAGTTTAACAACCTCAGTTTCCTTGCACACTGCAGCCTTATCAGTGGTTTAAGAGTGGGAGGAGGAGAGGGTGGGAGAAGGTACAGAGAATAAGTAGCATAGACGGTGAGGAGAAAATAGACAGGGGGAGGGTAAGAGTAGTGTGGGAAATGTAGAAGCTAAAGAACTTATGACACATGGATATGAACTAAAGCGGGGGGATGTGGGTGGGAGGGGGTGTGCAAGGTGGAGGGGAATGAAGGGGGGAAATGGGACAACTTTAATGGCAGAATCAATAAAATATATTAGAAGAAGAAACATTTCTTTAAAAGAAATATACTCTACAGAATTGCAGCTCTGCATAAAACATCCACAACCATTTGTGTTATTGCCCTGAGAAACTGGGCTTCTTCTGGATAGCATTCAGACATCTCCTCTGATGCTCATCTCTGCCTCACATTTGCATAACTGAAAGGTCTATCAGGAATATGTTTTTCTGAAAACCATGTGCTCCACAGTTGTTTTCAAGTGTTCACCCTTTAAAAGCTTTGAAATACCTATTAAACATTTCTTCCTACTGTGCCGTTCTAAGTTTCAAATATAACTTTTAATTTTGAAATAATTTTACTATAGTTTCCTTACATCCCTTTTCCCACATCCTCTAAGGTAATCACTTCCTGTAACTACTGTGTAGTTACCAAAGAGAGGACTGTGATGCAATGCTGATAACTAAAATACAGATTTTATTCTAATCTCACCTATTTTTCTAGTAAAGACTTTTTTTTTCAGGATTCTCCAATGCCAGTTTTCATTCAGGGATCAAGCTCATAACCACTTACCACATCCTCCTTTAGCAATCTCTGGAATGAAGTTCCTTTTGAGCACATAATTAAAATGGAATCAGCCCCAGGATGATGATTCCACTTTGGTTTCCCAACAGAGCAGTCATCCCGCAGGGGGAGTTAGGGAGAGCGTCGAGGCAAGAGGGAATTTGTCTTGGTGCTAAAACCGCAAGTGAGTGTGAAAATAATTCCTGAGGTTAATCTCTCCAGACACTGAGATGAGACTTTGTTTGTTATTAAGAATGTGCCCAGGCAATGCTGACATACGTAGGAAAGTGGGACTGGGAATGCAAGTAGAGGTGGCCAACCAAGAATGCAGTGTTGAACCAAGTCCCCTCAACTTGACCCCGTGAAGGAGCTGCAGAAACAGTGTGGTTGCACCTCAGAATTGTCTTGCTCAGGGGATCAGGAAGCTGGACTATTTGTATGCTTTACGCTCATCAATTATTGGTTAATATGGACCCTGGGGGTCTGTGCATTTCAAGGCTCTAGGGTTGTAGGCCAACCTATTAGGGCAAAATGAACCCACAGGTGCTGGCTGGTCTAAGAGAAGGCACACGAATGACCAGTCTGGAAGAAAATGGAGGGGGAAGTAGGGGTGCAGCATGTGTTTTATAATCTGGAGAAATTAGACCTCCTTTAAAAGGATATAAAGTACATGAGGGAAAGTTTAGAAGGCAATAGAAAAATTCCACCTGAAAAAAATTATGAAGGAAGAGGTTTCATTCTGGCGAAGTTGTTGGAGAAACACAGTTAAAAATACAAAAATCTTCTCCCAATCCATAAAACCTCTGTATAAAAGTGGTAGAGAAAGAAAACAGTTTTATTTTTCAATTAACATTGAATTAGACTGGGATGCACATTCCAGGCAATCTATGAACAGATTTTGCAGATGAAGAAACCTCACCCTCTTCTATAGCCAAGCAGACACAGCCCATTACAGAAGTCCTCCTTATCTGTGGTTTCATTTGCTTCAGTTACAGTTACCTGTGTCAGCTGGTCTGAAAACATTGTTAACCTAAAAATAAACTGAGAAGCAACAAGCATTTATTTGAGATCCAAAAGAAAAGCTACTTAGGATGCACAAATTTAGGCAGAAACCCAAGTAGTGTTCCAATTATGAGGCACAGGCAGGAGCTATTCATGAGAAAGGGAAGGGGGTCAGTTACACAAATAGAATACATTTCTATAGGTGCATATGAGTTAATACAGTGATGTTAACTCTAAAGAACATTTTTTAATCTTCAGTCTGGTAGTCATAGTATCTGCTTTCTTGCTACCTTGACAAACAGTTGTTTGGGATGCAATACTGCTTTAAGTTTAGACCAAAAGTTATTTTGCCCAGTTTTAACATTGCAAAGGTTTGAGTAGTAAGATGTGCAAGTCAGTTCCTCCAGGATGGTCATTTCAATGCCATTGTAAAGTAGCCCTGCTTATATTGTTTTACACAATATAACATAGAACATTTCAGAAATACATAATTCATAAGTTTTACATTGTGTACCTTTCTGAGTGTCAGGATGAACTCACACTGTCACACTCTGTCCTGCCAGGGATATGAACCATCCCTTTGTCCAGTGTGTCCACACTGTAAAGATGCAATTTGAGGGTGAGAAACCACAGTCACATACCTTTTATGATAACAGTATGATTTTATAGTTGTTCTATTTCATTATCGGTTATTGTTGTTAATCTCTTACTGTGGCTAATTATAAAATTAAACTTTGTCATCAGTATATCGGTATGTATAGGAAAAACCAATAGTATATATAGGGATTGGTACTACCCAAAGTTTCAGAGATCCACTGGGGGTCTTGGAATGCATCCCCTTCAGATAAAGGGGGGCAACTGTACATAAATGTTCTCAAGGTAAACAATAACTAGTCCTCAAGTAAGGGGCCTTGAGAGCACAAATGGTGACACATAATTTATCCCGATTACTTGATAATTGGAGTGACATGTATTACACTGGTCCAAAGTCTGTGTTCTTGACACTTCAAAAGGTCAAAGCTCAAAACATCAGAGTTTGGAATAAAGAAAGGTTTATTGACCGAGAAGGCATCAACCAAGAAGAAAGGAGACTTAATGATACCTCACATGAACCTTAAGAAAATACAGAGTTCAGATTTCTTTTCTATCAAAGGAAGGGGAAATGGGAGGAACAAAAGCTGATTGACCACCACAGACATCTGGGCGTCAGCAGGTGTCCGAGTAGGATTGCGCTAGTTGATGTGAATCCTAGTTGATGTGAATCCAGTCAGAAGTTTCTGCAAATCTTTGATAAGCAATACATACTTCCCTTACCTCTTAAAGCAGAATTCCTCTAATGGTTAGCATGTCTATATGCAGAACTAAGCAGATGCTATTGGCCTAGAGACCATAGAAATAGAGTGGCTTTGAGCAAGGTGGAGTCAGAGAGGCTGAACATTTTACTGATACATGTATGGTAACCATCTGACTTTAACCAGAGATAAAAACAATAAAAAGACTCAAACTGATCTCCTTAGGACAGGAGATAGTTTTACAACTTGCAACAAGGAACCGCTAAAGTCAGCTTAATACCTTTCCACAGAAAGGGATATAGGAGCATTATCTTTCTAGACACTTAGATTTAAATGAGATGTTTCCCAGGTCCTTGAGAAAGACATTCCTAGGTCCCTCAGCTGACAAAACACATATCCAGTATTCAAAATGATGCATATACATTTCAAAAATAGAAAACAAAATTTCTAAAATAAATGCTCTAAGAAAGAAGAGAAATGTCTATTTTTAATTTTTGTTTTTACCTAGGTTATGAGACTTATTAGTTCCAGAATCTTAGTTTATATATTTCTCAGTGTATTAAAAATATGGCTTTAAATATATAATCTTTCCAGACACCATTATGAGTAATATTTTTTCAAAGTGGATTATTAAATATATCCTTTTAAAAATCAATAATTAATTTGTGATAACTTTAGCGATGATACTATATTAATACACTTTAAAAATGCATTTTTAACATCAACTCATGAAGTAAATTGTGCAATGTACTTGATAGACCCAGTTGCTTGGAAATTGTTAATGACAACAACAAAAGAATCTGAAAATAAAAGTTCAGAGTTAAAAAGAAGTGCATTGAACTCTTGTGGGACAGGAAAATACACAGCCTCTATATATTTTCAAAGTGCTGCCAATTTTGTAAGGAAAATATATAAAATGAACATCAAGAATGTTGGCTAGAGAAGTGCAAAAGTTCATTTTCCCTGACAAACTTAAAACCAGATATATTATAGAGATAATAAATGAAATTTAGCAAGCTCTAAATATGGGCACATTTGTGAAGCTGAAGTCCAAATTCTAGTGGCTTTTTAAACATGGAGGTTTATCCCACCTCTTTCGGTTGAGATTAAATAGTTAACGAAAACTTGGTAAGGGACACAAATCAAAAGCATGGAATATGATCAACAACAGCAACAGTGTTCTCCGTTCCCTAGAGTGACTGAGGAGGAAGTTGTTTGGTACTCTTTTGAACTTTCCACTTTTAACTTTCACTCTGATTTACTTTAATTGATAGGTACCAAGCCAGTCACATTTAGGCATTTGTCTCTGGAAAAAAAAAAAGAAAAGTTAAATGCTACCAGGCTGCAGAAAAGTTGGCCAAGCATCAGCCTCTTTTGGAGTTAATTTCCCTAATTCTCATGTTAACATGTTATAATGTAAGTTTACTATTTTCTTGCCATCCTACATCTGCGGGTGCTAAGGCAAAGATCTGTCACTGTTTTGTTGAGTGTGTGTGTTTAATTTTTAACCCTCTCTCTCGAACGCTGACCCTCAGGTCCAACTTTCTCACCTGGGTTGGGTGTACTCCTCTGTTACCCACTGCCCCCCAAGATTTGTTCCAGGCCATTCACAGTCCCATCCCTGCCTGGTCAGCATTTGATGCAGACACTGGCCCTCAGTGTCCGTGTCTTTATGGATGAAATGAGACATTCACACAGACTACCGAGTCCAGCGGAGGAAAAGGGACAGCATGGCTTTTCTCTCAAGGGGAGTAAAAGTCCGCAGCCTCCTCCGACAGCCCTTTATTGGGTTTCTCTGCACATTACAATATCATCCTCATTTACTATGCACAGGTTGCTTTAGGTGGTTACCTTTTACTGAAAACAAAGGAAAGGATGCCAGTAATCACATCACAGAACAGGGATATTTGCAAATGAAAAGGCAAAAGCGGTTGAACCGCTTATACTGGCCCTTGGAAGGGTTAGCATGGATTTTAGGAAGTTACTTTGCAGTAAATGTTTGCCACAAATCTGGGTGAGGGAGTTTTTTAGAAAAAGCAAGAGTGGCCTAGGCATGTTGCAGGCCCGATTACCCCTGGGAGAACCTATCCATGGGTGTGGGTCCTGTGCATCTCCGAGTGGGAGCTGGGCCCACGCCACGCAGAATGGTCTCCTACAAGCATTTACTCTGCATTCATGACTTGCTTTGCCACATTCAGAAAGAAAAAGTGATGTGCAATAACTGATTTTGCAGCATTAAACATTATATTCTTATTTAGTCATTCATGTTAAAAAACATCCTAAATGAATAGAGTATTTTCTTACCTTAATAAGTCAAATTTACTCAACATAACTTCTCATTACTAGTAATGTAACATATATAGAAGTGATTGCATTATTAACTTGAAGAAATTACTCAAAAATCCATGTCTGTTATTAAATGATAAGTCACAGGACGAAAGATATGTAGCATAGCCAGGAATTTGGGAATTTTGAATAAAACTTGCCATTATCTTTATTTCCCATCTTTTCACTTCATATCATAAATTATAAGAAACTTTATGGTCCCCAGGGTAATAACTGCAGTAAATTTCTGAAGCAGAAGATGAACCATCTTAGGTTTTTCCCCATCATTTAATGATCTTTTCCAACTCTTTTCATGTTGACACTTCAGCATGCATAATTTTAAAAAAATGTTATTCAGTAAAAGCATATAACACACTGACTTACTGGTGGTTTGGGCCTGCTTCTTCTATTTCACTTTTATTAAAAATTTTATTATATATAAAAGAACAACTTTTTCAGTTTCAAGACAATTTTGGCAGTATATTTTATAAAATTTCTGTACACAAGTCTAGAGCTTTTATTTCCTCAGAATTCCATGTGTACATCACAACCTTTTTAAAGTTATAAGCTTGCATTATAATGAGAGGAAGATTTATATAGAAAATCAAACACTTTATCTTCCAGTAATTCACTTCTCAGTATTTTCCCCGAAGACACACATGTATTTCTTCATATGTACACAGGACCATATGTACATGACTGACCATGGTAATATCAGCTGTAATAGCAAGAAATAAATGCCATGAAGTGCCTAGCAACATGAATTATTCACAAAATGAAATACTATGCATAGTTAAGAATAACAAGTAGGATAAGATCAATATATACTAACAGAAAGATTTTCAGAATATGTTGCTAAATAGGAAATACATTTGAAGGAAAAATATATACACATTACTTATTGTACTCTTATAAAATCCAATCAATAAATATTTATTGAGTATCCACCTTGTATAATGCAACATTTAGGAGTCATGAATGTGGAAAAATTTGGAAGTCAATGGCATATAAATGGGTTCTAAAACCATTAGGAAAAGAATATAAAAGACACAGAAATAAGCCTAGAATAATACAAACTAAAGCAACTGCAGTAGCCTACTCTGAAGAAGGAGTGGATGCGTTAGTACAGAAAAGACAGAGTGGAGATATTCATCTTCATATGTATGTTTGAGTGCCCCCTTCCTCTTTGGGACAATATTCATATATTACTTGTGTAAATAAGCTTGGTTGTTCATATTTTCCATGAATGGGGGGAACATGGTGCAGTGTCATTAAAATGGGATTTTAACATATATCATGGTGCATAGCAAGAGTAGTATGCAAAATATCAGAGAGGAACACTGTTGACACTATCCATTCCCCTGGATGCAAACAGGTTTCAGAGATCACTCAAATATGACCCTGATTTAGGGCTTCCTCCAGGTCTTTTGGCAGGCACAGTAGGGTAGGGCCAGAGCTATTTTTCTTTTTTCCATTCTTCTGGGGCTGAATGCTTTAAAAGGGGCTGCATAAAATCCTCAGAGAAACTACAGTTCAATGCTAAATTGTGGGAAAAGACATGGCCTTTGGTCAGGATGAAGACCCTGAGGAAAAGCACTATACTTGGAGAACAAACACAGTAAAAAGAATTATGTAAAAAATGAAAATCAATGTCTCTACAAATAACTGGTAACATTTTGGGGGGAATCTGTATTAAATACCACATTAAGATTAAGTATGGATGGATATATGCTGAAAGTCAGAAAAGAAAATATAAAACAAAATTCCAATCCTGACATTTAGAAAGATTTCACTCAAATAAAAACTGTGATCACAAAACATTAAAAAGTAGCTTAATAAACAGAAAACTGGATAAAGAACAAAATGACAAGTTAGAGAATAAATTTTAAAAGCTACGTCTAACTCATGGAAAGAGATAAAACAAGGAAAACTCAATTCGATCAGCAGAATTGCAGTAATAATACAAGAACAAAACAAACAAAGAAAGAAAACAATGCTGAGATCCAATATCACAGAATAAACACCCCAGAAAGACAAAGGACATCACCTGAAAAAGAAATAAAAACCACTGGAGATTAAACTTCGTCAGTGTGAAGGGAAATTGCCTGGGTAAAGTCACTGTGTCAAAGGAACTAAAATGGAACCTGGAGGTTATGAAGAGGTTGCCTTACACTCATCCCACCTATAAAATTTTGAACCAGCTGTGAGACCACATCCTGAACTTCACTTCCTTATCACCACTGGAACAAAACCATGTGTACTGCTTATGTTGAAAGGAGTCAGTCTGGTTCATCAGCCAGGAACCTTTGTCGACATAGAGGACCTAAATGAGGCTTGACCTCTTGGACTTCTGTGCTTGCTGTTGATGCACATCCCAGAACTGCTTTACCTCGGAATCTCACCATTGGGACTTGACCAATTCTTTGTGGAATAGTCATGGCTCCATGCTACGCAGCCAATAGAAAAAGATTCTTTTGCTAAAAACTGGTGGTTTTGACTTCATCAGCTTAGGCTTTCTTTTTCTTCCCCAGAATGCAGATGGAGCTGTTGCCTGCATGTGCATCTCTTAGATAGTAATCCTTCAGCTTAAATAAATGCTTTTTATTCTTGATTACAGCCTAAATGGTTTTTGATTTTTGTTTTTGTTCTTTGGTGGACAGCAGTGTTAAGACAATGGTTAACTAATAGAATGAATTGTAGAACTTGGTAGAAAGGAATGATGAAATACTGTAGTCCAGTGCTCACAGATATAATTTAGAACTTTAAAGAATTGAGAAACTATCCCTGGCTGGTGTAGCTCAGTGGATTGAGCATGGGCCTGTGAACCAAACAATTGTGGTTCGATTCCCAGTCAGGGCACATGCCTGGGTTGCAGGCCAGTTCCCAGCAGGGGACACATAAGAGGCAACCATACATTGATGTTTCTCTCCTTCTCTCCTTCCTTTCCCCTCTAAAGATAAATAAATAAAATATCTTTAAAAAAGTAGTAATAAAAAAAAAAAGAATTGACAAACTGTAGGTGCTGCTGAGGTCAAATAAAAGTGTAATTTCGTAGTGTTTGGCAAAATACTTATCAAAAATTTGCATCAAACTATCTATATAAACTACCAAAAACTAAAGTCTTAATGACCTTCAGTTTTAGTAAAATAAACATAACAACTAAAAAGGAAACTTTTCATTAAGATCTGAAGTCGCTTTTCATAAATGCATTTAGAAAAAAAGTATGACCATACTACTTAATTCAAGCAGCAGGAATTAATTCTGCTTTATACTCTGTTCTTCTCAGCCCATATTTTTAGAGAAAATTTCCATATGTAATAAATATTTTTAACTTAAATTACATCATTAATTTGAATGACAATTGCATATTTATATTCAATTTTAATCTTTAGATATATTTAGCACTGTGTTTGTGAAATTGTTTTAATAGGAAACAGATCAGGACTCCAATTATAATATATACAGATTCTTTTTACTGCAAGGCAAACAAAAATTTAGCTTGGCATTTTAGAAACATCACTTGCTGTGGTAGTTGTGATTCTTCATGTAACTAGAGAATAAATAGTTCATTACCACTGTATATGCTCACAAAGTGCTTCTGTCTATAAGAATAATGCTTTATCTTAATAACATTTTGAGATTCTTCATTTTTTGTTGTATATTTTCTTACATATTCAATTTTATTTTGTTTTATTTTATACCTATTTTTATTATTGTTCAAGTACAGTTTTCTGCCTTTTCCCCTCAACCTAGCTCAATGCCCCAGCCCTTTCCACCTCCCTCCCCTGTTGCCACCCCACCTTGTTATTGTCCATGTGTCCTTGACAATTGTTCCTGCAAACCCTTCCCCTTTTCCCCTGAAATTCCCTCCCTTCTCCCCTCTGGTCACTGTCAACCTGTTTTCAATTTCAGTGTCTTTGGTTATATTTTGCTTGTTGGTTTGTTTTGTTGATTAGGTTCCTGTTAAAGGTGAGATCATATGATATTTGTCTTTCTGCTTGGCTTATTTTGCTTAGCATAATGCTTTTCAGTTCCATCCATGTTCTTGTAAAGGTTTGGAAGGAGCTCCTTCTTTCTTTCTGCAGCATAAAATTTCATTGTGTAAATGTACCATAGTTTTTCAATCCATTCATTTACTGATGGGGACCTAGGTTGCTTCCAACACTTGGCTATTGTAAATTGTGCTGTTATGAACATTGGAGTGCATAGGTTCTTTTGGATTGGTGTTTTGGGGTTCTTAGCATATAATCCTAGCAGTGGAATTGCTGGGTTAAAAGGCAGTTCCATTTTTAGTTTTCTTGCAAAATTCCATACTGTTTTCCATAGTGGTTGCACTAGTCTGCAATCCCACCAACAGTGCACTAGGGTTCCCTTTTCTCCACAACCTCTCAACACTTGTTGTTTATTGCTTTGTTTATGATGGCCATGCTTACTGTTGTGAAGTGATATCTCATTGTGCTTTTAATTTGCATCTCTCTGACAGCTAGCAATACTGAGCTTCTTTTCATTTGTCTCTGTACCCTCTGTATGTCCTCCTTGGAGAAGTGTCTGTTCAAGTCCTTTTCCCATTTTTAATTGGGTTGCTTTTCTTCTTAGAGTGGAGGTGTGTGAATTCTTTGTATATTTTGGAGATTAAACCCTTGTCTGAAGTATCATTGGCAAATATGTTTTCCCATACAGTTAGTTCTCTATTTTGATATTGTTTTCTTTAGCTGTGCAGATACTTTTTATTTTGATGAGATCCCAGTTGTTTATTCTTTCCTTTATGTCTCTTGACTAGAGGACATATCAGTGAAAATATTTTTTGTGAAATATCTGAGATTTTCCTGCCTATGTTCTCTTCTAGGACTTTAATGGTATCACGACTTATATTTAAGTCTTTTATCCACCTTGAATTTATTTTTGTGTATGGTATAAGTAGGTACTAGAGTTTCATTTTTTTTCCATGCAAGTATCCAGCTCTCCCAAAGCCATTTGTTGAAGAGGTTATTTTTTACTCCATTTTATGCTGCTGCCCCCTTTGTTGAAAATTAATTGACCATGGAGACTTGGATTTATTTCTGGGTTCTCTGTTTTGTTCCATTGGTCTATCCATCTATTGTTCTGTTTCATTGTTTTCATGCCAGTACCAGGCTGTTTTGATTACAGTGGCCTTGTAATACAGTTTGGTTTCAGGCATTGTGATCCCTCCTACTTTGCTCTTCTTTCTCAAAATTGCAGCAGCTATTCAGGGTTGTTTATGGTTCCATATAAATTTTTGAAGTGTTTGTTCTATATCTGTAAAGTATGCCATTGGTACTTTAATAGATATTGCATTGAATTTACAAATTGCTTTGGGTAGTATGGACATTTTGATGATGTTAATTCTTCTGATCCATGAACATGGTATATGTTTTCATTTGTTTGTGTCTTCCTTAATTTCTTTCTTTGATGTTGTATGGTTTTCTGTGTACAGGTCTTTTACCTCCTTGGTTAGATTTATTCCTAGGTGTTTCATTTTTTCTTATTGTTATATTGAATTGGACTTTTTCTTGATTTCTGCTTCTGATGTTTCATTGTTTGTATACAAAAATGCCTTTGATTTCTGGATATTGACTTTGTATCCAACTTTTTTTGCCAAATTTATTTATTAGGTCAAGCAGTTTTTTGGCAGAGTGTATAGGATTTTCTATGTACACTGTCATGTCATCTTCAAACAATGATGGTTTTGCTTCCTCCTTTCCACTTTGGTTATCTTTTATTTCCTTTTCTTGTCTGATTGCTGTGGCTAAAACTTCCCATACTATGTTGAATAAAAGTGGTGAAACTGGACAACCTTGTCTTATTCCTGATCTTTCCCTCTATAGAGGGAAAATTTTTAGTTTTTGCCCATTGAGTATGATGATGGCTGCAGGTATCTTATATAAGGCCTTTATTGTGTTGAGAAATGCTCTCTCTATTCCCACTTTGCTGAGTGTTTTTTTTTTATCATAAATGGGTGCTGTACCTTATCAAATGCTTTTTCTGCATCTATTGATATGATCATGTGATTTTTGTCTTTGCTCTTGTTTATGTGATGTATTGTGTTTATTGATTTACAAATATTGTACCATCCTTGCATTTCTGGGACGAATCCCACTTGGTCATGGTGTACAACCTTTTTAATGTATTGTTGGATTTGGTTTGCCAATATTTCGTTGAGGATTTTAGCATCTATGTTCATCAGCAATATTGACTTGGAGTTTTCTTTGTTGTGTCTTTTTCTGCTTTGGGATTAGGATAATGCTGGCTTCCTAAAAAGAGTTTGGGAGTCTTCTATTATTTCGGACAGGGGTTAGCTCTTCCTTAAATGCTTTGTAAAATTCTCCTATGAAACCACCTGGTCCAGGGCTTTAGTGTGTTGGGAATTTTTTGTTTACTGCTTCAATATTGTCTGCTGTTATTGGTCTGCTCATGCTTTCTGCTTCTTCTTCATTGAGTTTTGGAAGATTATATTTTTCTAGAAATTTGTCCATTTCACCTAGGTTTTCAAATTTCTTGGCATATAGTTCTTCATAGTATATTATTACAATCCTTTGTATTTCTGTGGTATCGGTTGTAATCTCTCCTCTTTCATTTATGATTGTGCTTATTTGTGTCCTGTCTCTTTTTTTCTTGATATAAGATACTATATCAATGCAACTTAAATTTGTGTGTAAATATTAGATATAGTTACTGTTAAACTATTCTAAGATAAAGTTATAACAAATCTGAACAAATTTCAAAATTTTTATGTTTTGGATCCTTAAACCATTATGATAGGGGTGGAATATTTTTTATTAAATAGATATTGAGGAAATTATTATAATCTAAGTACTATCATTTCTTAATTTTTATATATTTTAAATAAACTACACACTAGTGTTTTATTTTATTTTAATTGTTATTCAAATACAGTTTTCTGTCATTTACTCCCATCCCAGTCCACCCCCCAGTGCTCCCCACCTCCCTCCCATTTAGTGTTTTCTGACTGTTGCAAAATTTCAGCAGTTTGTAAAAGAAAATTTATTATATTTATGACATTTGTAAATGTACAATATTTCATTTTTTATTTAGTTAAAATTATTAGTCTTTTCTGGTTTCTTCATATTATACCTAGAAATATCTTTTTCACCTGATGAATAAACATTGAATAAAATTTTATCTTAAATATGTTATGGTTTTATTTTTATAATTAATCTTGTTGGTATGTTGTATAACTTACATATTGCAGTTATTTTTCCCCTTCAAGTAACTATCCCAGAAACATTTATTGTATAATTTTACATTTCATCACTAATACAAAATGTCTTCATCCTATATTATTGTGTTGACTGAGTGTCAATCAATCTGGAGGCTCGGAGAGAAATAAATGATAAAGACCTATTCAAGGGTCCTGCGTTTGCAGTCCAGAAACACAGCCAGGAGATACCTAGTGTTCTGAAGAAAAAAGAAAAGCTGAGGGTTCTTAGTAGGAAGTCGTTCTTGTGAAGAATATGTCCTGCATTCTTCACCTCTGGATTGGTCTGAGATGGTAATCGTCTAGATCAGCAGTCCCTTACCTTTCTGGCACCAGAAGCATTTCATGGAAGACAACTTTTCCCCGGACTGGGGTGGGGGTGGGGGTGGGGATGGGACACAGGAGGAGGAGCTCAGGCTGTAACGCGATGGCCTCCACCATGGGCAAGGAGGATGGAGGTTGGGGATCGTGCTCTAGATGACAGTAGTCTCAGTAATGGATGTCAAGTGAACATTGACATCATTGTCACAATGTGAACATTATTAGTTTTCCAGGAGTTAATCAGAGCGTCATCTGGAATCTGGTGTATGTCCAGATGTTTATCCAGGCATTGACACAGACTGGAGAGTTAGCAAGTTTCAGTTCCTAGGGTAGTAACAGCAAGAATAGAACTGTTTTCTCATACCTCAGCTTGACTTGACTTTACTACTTTAGCAGCTTGACTACAGTGAGTCTATTTTATTTTTTTTACTCTATTCCTTAATTAACTATTAAGGTCTAATGTGTACTGCTGATCCTTTTTACTCAGTGTCACAGTTCTGAATTTTGGGACAGAACCATAATGTATAAATTACTGAAAATTGAGCAAATATTTTACTGTTTGCTATGCAAGTACATTTAATTTTTATTTCAAGATATTTTTATAATTTTAAGCATTATTCAATGACTAAATCATCTTGTTGACCTTCTCAGGCCATCATCTTTCAAATATTGTCAAGATTTTATTCACAAGTGTATTAATATTTGTACTAACTTGGGAAAATCCACTCCTTTCTTCTAGGTTGCTATTTTTATTATTTACTCCAATGGTTCTAAATAGCATGGTAAATAACAGTGCTACGTTTTGATAGTTTTAAATGTCCTCCACTCACTTCCCATTAGAAAATAATCTCTGTGACTCCATTCGACTACATCCATTCATACTTCCCATTTCTATTCTCCTAATATAGCAATAATTTGATAATACTAATTATTATTTACATTTTTATGATTATGTAAATGCTACTCACAGTTCAGTCTTGATGGGTTATTTATTTCTGTACCACTTTTTTCAAAATAAAAATTTGTTTGATTTTTATCTGTTTATTATTGATTCAAAATCAAACACTTAGAAAGTTGCTAAATCTCCCTCTAAATGTCCAGACAGATTGGTTGTGCTACGCATTTTATCTCCCTGAAACAACCGCCCCCCACCCCCGCACCCCGCGTCTTTCTGACCTGCTATAGTCTGACTGTAATTGCCCCTAGGCTCTGCATTTCTGTCATCCTGGGGGTAACCTTTGCCTTCATCCTGGAGCATCTCATTCATTTCTCCCTGTGCCGATATTGTTTATAGTATGGACTCTTCTTTTGCTTGTTGTTCCCTTACATTGACAACATAATTCAAACATTGCCTTCCTGAGGGGAAAAATATGGGAATGAAATTTTTTAAACCCTTGAACACATGACAATGACATTGGATTGATTGGTTGGCTGGATAGTCTTGGTTGAGTAGAGAATTTGGGATTCTATATAATATCCCTTTAGATTTTTAAAGCTCCTTTTCTATTGTTGTATAGTTTCAAGTATTTTTGTTAGGTCTACAGCTATTATGGCACCCAATACTTTAATAGTATAATTTTATCTTTTTTAAACAAAATTGATATTTGAGCCCTGGGTGGTGTGGTTCAGTGGGTCTGGCATCATCCTACAGAGCGAAAGGTCATTGGTTCAATTGCAGTTCAGGGTACACACCTGGATTTCAGGCGGGTCCCTAGTCAGGACATGTGAAAGAATCAATCAGACGATGCATGGATGTCTCTCTCACACATTGATGTTTCTCTCCTCGCTTCTTCTCTCCCTAGTAATAAATAAGTCTTTTTAAAAAAGAAGTGTCCTGTTTGATTCATGGTCAGGGCACATGCCTGGGCTTTAGGCCAGGTCCCCAGTTGGGGACATGTGAGAGACAACCAAGAGATGTTTCTCTCCAGTCTTTCTCTCTCCCTCCCCTCTCTCTAAAAATAAATAATAAAATCTTTTAAAAAATGATATCTGTAATTTCTCTATTATTCTAAAATGTAATAAGTATATTCAGTGGTATATTAAATGTTCATGTATTATGCTGGGGATGCTTAAGGCTCTTTATATTTACACTGTATTTTATTTCCAGGAAAATTTCCTACATATATTTTATCTCTTTTTTTCTAATGACCTATTCTGGAACTTGTCTTATTTGGATATTGAATCTCTTGGACTGATTTTTCCTCACTTAAAAATAGACTCTACTGAGGTATAACTGGCATATAAAGGCTATACATATTTAGTGTATATAATTCAATGCATTTGGAGATATTTATACATCCAGGAAACCACCACCACCGTTGAGCCCATGCACACATCCATTACCTTTTATCTTTCTTTGTAATTTTGTTCTATTTTCTGTTTCTATTAAATTCCTTCTAACTTTTATTTATTTCCATTTCTGTCAGTGTGTTGAATTTCTAAGAGTTTATTTTTCTTAAATATCTTAAGCATTCCTCTCTTATAATATCCTGTTATTTTAAAATTGAGATATAATTGACACATAACATATTAGTTTCAGGTGTACAGCACAATGGTTCGATATTTGGATGGATTGTGAAGTAAGGTTCACAATAAGTCTGGTTAACATCCATTACTACACATAGTCACAAAGTTTTGTTGTTATTGTTGTGCTAAGAACTTTTAAGATCTACCCTCTTAACAACCTTTAACTATATAACCTGTATTGTTAACTATAGTCACCATACTGTGTATTATGTAATGTCATATTCTTATGTCATAGTTGTTGTGGCATCTCTTATTTTTGAGCATGCTAATGATATCAGGGTATTTGGGGGGCAGGGGCATTTTCTTAATCTTGCAGGGTTATGCTTCCTCCCACTTTCTTTTTTCTCTTTTTTTGATTGTTCTTTTATGTGAGCTGCACTTCTCCGGTTCTGCGATTCTTGCTTGTCTGCTTATACTTGACAGAACCAAACTGATTAGAATTTCTAGCTTGGGAATGGGATCTTTTGGCTGTGAGCTTCAAATGGAATAATCTCGCTGGGCTGCTTAGTGAGAGGATCTCTGATTGAGTATTTGTAGGTCTTTCTCCCTAAGACTGGCCACAGTTTGCAAAGGAAGGTTGTCCAGCCAAGTCTGAGCAGTGAAAAACTGGCTGCCTTGTGTGAGCAAAGTGGGCAGGGCTTCCGAGGCTGTCTTCCCTCTAGCAGTTGTTGCTCATTTAATTCTGTGATGTGCAGTAGCTGACCATGTAGCACTGAAAGCCAAATGCTATAATTTTAGGAATTTTGTTAGCCAGTGGTTAAGCACAGCCATTTAAGAAGTTACATAAATATACAATTAAATTATATTAAAAACAGGTAATAAAAATTTAAAACTCATCACTTTCTAATTATTTTACTAGATAATTTTTCTGTTGTCTATGCTCTCAAGGTTATTTATTACTATTGTATCTGTAAGGTGAAAATACTACAAGTATGTTCTTGAGCATCTCGTTCCAAGTTCATGTTCAAAATTGTCATGTTAGTAGCTTTAAGTCAGCCATGGAAATAGTATTTACACCATGGAAATCAGCAAACTCTATGAATCAGGACCTGCTTTATTCTTTGGTTGTGTAGATGTAATGAAGAAAAATATTAATAAAACACATAATACTGAAAAGTGTTTGGATTTGTAGCTTTTACATTGTGAAGAGCACACAAAGTGGAGAAATATTCTTCTACTATTTACAAACTATTATCTAATTAAACAAAGAAGTCAATTATATCATTGCCGAGTGAGTAAAGTACCTACAAGTATCTTCATAATTTCATTTTGTCTTACTGCTTACATATGCAAAAATAACCAGTATTCATGTTGGAACCACTCTTACCCATAAATTACAACCACACCATAAATTGACTATAGATACCAGAGTGGCAACAACAACAAAAATGATGAAAGCCTTCTCTGAGAATCAATTGGCCATATGGAATTTATAGTAAAAAGTACTTTATATTTAATTATGATTTTTAAAGAGAGTATTTTTAAGGGTCATTTTACATTCACAGAAAAATTGAAAGGAAGTTATAGAACTTCCCGTATATTCCTACCCCAACACATACATAGCCGCCCCAGACTACCACCCACTTACAGAATACCTTTGTTACCAAAAATGAACCTAAATCGATACATTATAATCACCTAGCATCTGCTGGGTTACTCAGCAGTTACTTCAGGTAATTAAAACATTTCTTCAAGCTGAGAAGGCAAAAATAAAAATGTTCCACAGGCAGTTTCAAATAGTCTGAGGTGAGATAGTCGTTTCCTTAGAAAATTAGCATTTTTTAAAATCTAGAGTAGATCTGGATTTATTCCTAATTGTTTTCTAATATTTTCTACATTTTGGTCAGAGACCTATTTTTAATTTTGTTTAACAGAGTTAGACCTATTAGATATTAACCTTGTAATTACAATTGCCAACTGTTTGACTAGGCAATTGATTTAGATGCCTGATTTTAAAATGAAATATTTTATACACAACGTTGGAATACCTAGTAGATTTTAAGAATTGCCATAAGGGTGAAAGTTTAATTCATTATATTTATGAAGCTTACGTATCCAGTAAATTTGTCAAATAGATAATTGAATTAATCATAAACAAACTTCAATATATTAAATTTATGAACACAGGTTAAGTTTTAAAGTGTTGAAACCAGCTCTGTAAGTTGGAACAAATATTAGATAATGTCCTCTAGTCTCCCCTACAGCCAATTTTCCTCACATTCCAGACACAAAGCATGCTTATACCTTTGAAACTTCTACTTGTTAGTGGGGCCACGTGATCTATTCTGGCCAATCCATGTCATTTCTGAAGCTTTCAAAGGCCAGTGTGAGGCACTTCAGGGCTCTCCCCGCTTACGGCATGATTTATCCCATCTTGATTGGTCCTGGAGAGGGCAGGGCCTGAAAATGTGGCTTTTCCTTACCGATTAAGAAATGGTGGCAAGTTAAATTATACTGAAGCTGGAAAAGAGGGTAATGCATGTTTTTCTGAGGCAAAATATTTTCTGAAATTTCAACTGTAGTAGTTTGTGACGCATATGTTATGTGGTTATTAAACTTGGGTCTGTAGGGGAAGAGGTTGTAAAACAATAGTAGATCCTGGTCAGTACTAGCGATATTGGGCATTATGTTGCAAAAAAGATCTGAGCACAGTAGGGAACTGAGTTTTACAAACAGATCTGAGATAGAGCTAGGGTATCACAGACAATTGAAAATTTTCATTGTATATTCTAAACAGTAAGAAATCAAACTGATAAAGTCTTTGAGTGATAAAGACTGATTACAATTTGG
>PVKM010013489.1:0-30210 GCA_004027735.1 Carollia perspicillata
GACGTGATTGCATGCACTTAAAGATGGGCATCATATATTTAGCATGCTGCTTGACCAGTCGAATGTCCCACACATGGCAGGTGCTAAACAGTTTGTGTTGAATTGAATTGCACCCGCTATCCAGAGAATGTGCTCTCTGAGCTCATGTTCCAGCTGGAGGAGGTGCCCCCTTTTTGATCAGTGGTGTGCATTTGCAGAGTCGTTGGTCCTGGCCTCAGAACAGGGTGAAACCCAGAAGCTCACACTGGGATCAAAGCTGTGGACACCAGCCTTGCGCTGTAACCAGCTGCTGAGTGAGGAAGGGCCTAGTGAGGGAAAACATTCCCTCCTCTCACCGGTGGTGCCCTTTTGAAATACCGTCCTGGTGTGCAGTGCATCCATTGTTGTCTTTGCTTCTGCGGCCATTCCTTTGAAGTTTTCTCTCAAGTTCCTTGTAGCCGACTCTGGTTTATCCTTGAGTGCATTATCCAGTGTCAGGACTTACGCTTCCTTTGCTCCTCCTCTTACACTTCTTCCTTTCTCTTTCTCCTTTGCTTTCTTTTCTTTTTTTCTCCACTCCCTAATCTTAACTATTTTCCCCACCCTCGACCCTAGTCACTTCACTCTTCCCTCTCTAAGGGTGAATAGAAAGAGAGGGAAAACAGACAAACTCAAAACCAGTCATTCTTTCATCTTGACAAGAGGCTGGGGGAAGCCTTTGAAATCAAGTGCTGGGCATGTAATAGAAACACAATTTAAAAAATGATTGTCGGTCGCCTAAAATGGGTCTGGGGATTTACCTCTAGGTTTTGTTTATTTTTTGCAATGGAGTTGATCGTGTGGTGTTCGAGAGTGTCTGTGGTTTGTGGTGTCCCTGACAGTAATATTTGATGATAACCCTTGGCAACATCATCTGTCACACTCCCCCCTTTGGTGAGTCTGTGTTTCCTGTATCACTTCAGCACCTTTGGTTTGGACGTACGTGGACATGCTTACCAAGAGACTACGTATTCTACAAACTCCATGAAAGTGCTGGAAGCAATTCCTCATTTTAAATTGAAACTAGCCCTAGAGGAAATTGAAAAGTTGGTGTTATTTTAGTCCCTTGACCCAACTGGGGCTCTGTGAGGTAAACAGTAATACACCTCTAGACGGAGCTGTGCCACTGTTGGGTTCACGTCCGCACGAGCCTCAGAGCAGGTGAACTTTCCATCACTGAGGGGGCGAGAGGTCAGGATTCAAGGCATCTGGGGAATCACGACAGCCGTCGTGTCAAAACTTAGTAACAGCAGCTATTTATTGAGCCTCAGTGTGCGTCAGGCCCTGCACACATGCTTCTGAGCATGATCCCACTGCATTCTCACAAGCCCGCGATGTGGGTGGTGTTGTGCTCCTCTTTCACAGGTGGTAAGACTGAGTCTCAGAGCGGTTCTGTAACTTGTTCAAGGTCGCCCAGCTGGCCAGTAGGTGACAGAGCCCGGAATCAAAACCCAGGCTGGCTGTTTGTGGAGTCCGTGCTCTCAGCAGCCATGTTACCTTTTTTCAGTAGCTTATGCGTCCGATACTGTGAACCAGTGGACACAGGTCCTTAACGCCTTAGAGTTTGAGAAGCTCTAAAAACACAGTCAACGGAAGCTTTGGAGATGAGGGGTGGACCACCCATTTTAGCACTCACGAACAAGGATGGTGGGGGGGCATGAGGTGATGCAGGCTGTCAGTAGTTAGAGGTACTGTGAAGGAGAAGCCCTCCCAGCCAGTCAGTGGTGGTCCCCTCCAGAGACGGTGGGAGGAGCAGCTGCTCGTCTTCTCCTGAAGAGGCGTGATGTGGTGTCTCTGCACAGGCGAGAGCCCTGTGAGAGCAAACAGGGGTTCTTCGGACTTAGGGAAGTGCTTTTTAAATCGTTCTAGTTCTCGTCGAAAACATCTGATCTAATTATAAGTTAGTGGTAACAGTAGTAACGTTGGTCTAAAAGATTCAGACTGGAGTGTTTTAAAATTCGCTTTCAGAGTATCTTCTTTTCCTTTTCCAGATTTCATAAATCAAACACTCTTCTTGAAATAGAATCCCTCAGACTATGTGCCTTCTCTTTCTCTCCCACATCCTTCCTGGCGTCGTTCAAACTGGGCAAGTGCTAGCCCTCAAGTTCTCGGTTCTTCTATACTTTTACACACGGTCTTACGGGCACTCCCACAGACCTTCTGGGATATTTTAAGAGGATATTTTAGAGCTTTAATTTTAGTTCTCCTAAATAACTACGTAACTCATAAACCGAGATATTATTAAATAGGGATTTTTTAAAAAAAATCCCCCCACTGTATAAAACAAGTATGTGTGTTTACTTAAAAAAATAAGTTAGAAGGGAGCCTGGGTCTTTAATGAATGTTTCCCGTCGGGGAGGTGTAAGCTAAGAGCTGCCCCCCCAGAGACCGACTCTGCCTGCCCCTGCGCCTCCGTCTGCGCTGTGGGCCAGGCTGACTGGGGTGGAGACGAAGCTGGCTTTTCCTGGCCGCTCCCACGTGACTTGAAAGGCGCATCTGTGTGTGACATCCAAGTGTTTTGCTGATGGAGTGTGGTACCTTTAAATAAAGGTCACAGGCCTTACCTGTGTCGTGTGCGTTTCTCGTTTGTCAGGCTAGAGGCTTTTTCCTCCTTTTCACGGTTCAGCTAAAAACAAAGACCTCCTTATCCGAGCAGGGAGCTGTGTGCTCTTGAGAGCTGACATCAGCCTTTTCCCAGCAGGCATCACTTCTGCCTGAAGAGTCTTTGCGGAGAGCTGGGGAGGCACATAGCCCTCCTGCTACTGGCATTTTTCTGGCCGCATAACACAGAGTGAAGAAATGCCAAGAGAGCCAAGAGTCAAAGGAGATGAACAAAAGGGACTGATCGTGTGTCTGTTCTTGTCCCCTTTGGGGACCTCAGTGGTGCTCATTCTGTATCACAAAGGTTATAAAACTGGGATGAGAACCTTGAAAAAGGAGGACTTTTTCCTAGAGAGGAATTAAAGAACATTTGGGATATATCAGAGCTTTCATTAGCATGTGAAAGTCACTTTTTAAAACGACACACTAAAATTGGAAAAAGGAGTGTTTCAGATTTGTGGATTAAGTCAAAGGCATTTGTTCAAAAGTTGAGGAAACGAACAGCACAGGGCCTGCCTGTGTCCCCTCCCGCCCTGCTCCCCCCGAGCACTCCAGCTCTTGTCGGAACGCTGCTTTCCTGAAGATGCTTCTGCGCCCTGAACGCCAGCGGCAGCTATTTTTATACATAGCTGGAGGGCTAATCTTGGTGTTGTTTTATGACCACACAGGCCTCCTCTTCCTGCAGGACAAAGCCAGTCTGTCCTGAGAGGCTGCAGCCTGCTGTCACTTCGCAGGTTTGATTGAGGACCAGCAAGGGGAATGCTAGGAAATGTGCCCGCGTGCGAGTGTTGGTGGTTCTTTTATTTTCCTCTAGGATGTGGCTTGTAAATCAATCATTTGCCTGTGCTACATGCAGTTGGAACAGAGCGAGGTAGTTTACAAGCCCCATGTTCTGTGTCTAGTGTTGTTTTCATTTAATAAATGCCGGTACTCGATCTCCATCTTCTTTGGTAAATCTGTCTCTCTCTCTGTCTCTCTCTGTCTCTCTCTCTCTCTCTCTCACACACACACACTCATTCTCTCCCTCTCTCTCTCTTCATTTTGAAATTTCTTCACAGATTGCCTCTACAGCATAATTAGAGAACTTAATGTTGCAGTAATAATTTTCTGGGTCTGGCAGTAGCTAGAAACCTTGCCAAACAAGATCCAAATTCCGGATCCAAGCTTTCATAGCCCCAACAGAGGCAAAACGTGCTGCAGAACAGAAGAAAACAAAGTTTGCTACCCTATCCTCCGCTAACTTATCTTACTTACTGCCTTCCCTTCTTTGAAGAGACCTGGGAAGTACAACTAACGGATCTGCATAGAAATCAGCTCCAGAAAAGGGGTCAAGGCCAAGTTAGTTGAGGTCACTTTGCAAGCAGGTTGGAAACCTCTTTGCTTCCCCAAATTTGCTCCTGTCCAGGAGCCCATCAAGGAATGACTGTGGAGTTTTCTAACGCATTAGGAGTGGTTTCCTTGGTTACACATGACCACTGAAGTGATACCCCCCGCCCTGGCGGATTCAAAGCACCACTGCCCGTAGATTGTGTCAGAACACTCTTGCCTCAAGAAGTTTGAAGGAGAAAGAATGTTCTCTGGCCAAAGCTTGGGGAGGACTTAACCTGATCTTCCGGGTTTGCTCGTGTGCGTTAGCACATTTCAGACTTTGGGAAGTCTGATGTATAGAAACATTGGTCAGTCTGGTGTCTCTCAGATGTAACTGGCTGTGGAATCTTTTATTCCTTTTTCATGAGACCAATTAGGACTATTCCAGGGAGCATACTTCCTTGCCAGAATCAACGTTTTATTTGGTTTCAAAATCCTGTTACAAACATTCAGACTGACAAAGCTTGATGCTGCACAGATTAACTGTTGTAATGAAATTATTGTATAATTTCTTGATTTGGGCTTGCTGGGTGCCATCTTTCGTGCCTGGGGCTTTCAGGGAAATTCACCAAGGCTAGAGAAACTGAGGAAGCTGGAGGTCTTTGTCTTCCCTTGACCTTGGGTCCTCGTCTTCTGTCTCGACTCTCCAGTCCAGTGCTGTGATCCTTACCGATAGTTTTAATGAAACTTCTCTCCCTCTTTCACTTGCGACCTGCTAATTGCTTGATCCAGAGGAAATCTGCAATTCCTTAGCCTTCTTGACCTCTTCTTCCTTGTCAGTCTCTTCTCTCTTGGGTTCCATGGACCCTGACTGTTTTTCTTTGGATCCCCTCCCACTTTGTGGCCACTCTATTCAGAATCGCCCAAAGGCACATCATTATCACCGTTCTCCAGAGCTCTGTCTTCGCTGTACAGACCCTCCCAATGATGTTGACATTGCCAACTCATGGCTTGAATGACCACAGTAGATGGATGATCCCCAGTCTTGATGTCCCAGCCGGCACCTAACCTTCACACTTGTAGAGCTGTATGCCTTGAGGTCCAGTGAAGCAGTGGACCTCAAGTTCAGTGCTGCTTCACTGGAATTGATTTTAGTCCTTCCTTCTTCTAGCATTTTCCAAATTCTGTCCCCCATCTTCATGATGGGACAGCTATCTTTCCGCTTGCCTAGAAGTTGCCTTGTTCCTTCTTCTACTTCATCTCCCACGTCTGATCCATTGCCACACCTTCTGGAATCTGTTTGCTAAGTGTTTTCCACACAGGACCTGGCCTAGGCCATAGTTTGGGCCCCCATTTCTACAGCAGCACCCCTCATACTGGTCTTGATACTTTAGTGTCAGGAGAAGTTCTCTGAAGTCTTACTCTCTGCTTGGAATTCTTCCACAGCTCCCAGTCAGCTGCAGGAAACATTGGACAGGTGTGTCTCCAGGAGCTTCTGCCCCTCAGTGAGCTCTGCCTTGCCGACGGAGTCGGAGGCCCAGGCGCCTCCTGCCCTTCTGCCCTCCCACACATTCCTTGCCTCCTTCTCTTGGCAAATGGTGATTCCTTCTGCTTTGAGATGAACGCTTCTTTGTATAAAATGATGTGCCCACCTGTCTGACACCTTCCCAGGCTGCGTTGTTCCTCCTGGCCATGGGCTGAGTCTTACTCATGTCTGTCCCACTAGCACCCAGACCAATGCCCTATGCCTTCTAGGTGCTAAATAAATGCTTGAACGAAAAATGAGTCACTCTGAGAGCACTGACGAAGCACTCTAACCTTTGGGAAAGGTTATAAGAATTCCTTTCAAATAAATATGTAATAAACCCTGAGTGGCACCACTTCTTATACTTCCAAAGTTTTCCTTGTAGCCTTGATGTTCAGTTCAGGGAACATGCTAGAACCACCACAACCTCCACTGCCTTCTCCACCCCGGCTCCCATAGGCAGAACTGTGCAGATCCCCCTGGTACCTGGGCAAGTGCACAGCTTACAGCGAGTCACTAGCCTAGCTGTGATACTTATTTTGGATCAAATGATCCTGTCCCAAGTTGACTCTGAGTAATAAGTCTTCAGAGGTGCGTTTTTTTTTTTTTTGTATGAATGAAATAGTTTTTTTTCTACTTCTCTGTTTATATGTCTTCTTATGCATATTGCTCTGATCTCAGTGTGAACACAGGTAAGGTTTATGGAAATCTGAAATTCGGTTCAGTTGGGTGTTCATCACAGTCAGAGAGATGGCTAGACATTGCTTCTGGGCGGGGACCCCCCCCCCCCCCCGCCGCCACCCAGAATCTATCTCTTCATACTAGAAAAGCAAACGGATCTCTGCCCAAGTGTTAACTACTTCTGGTGTTTTTCACATCTCACTAAAAAGTTTCTCAAAGCCAGAGTGTTTTCCAACCATTTTCCAATAGAGCCATTACATTTATTTCATTTGTGTGGGATAGCTTCGGGCTTGCGTTGCTGACAGCCCTCATTCCCGTGTGTTAGTAATGACACTTCATCATTCTGTGTTAGGCTGTTAGCTTTAGAGCAAGGTAAACATTAAAATGTGATTAAAACACAGACGTCCTCCAGGGGCCGTGCGCCTTGGGATTGGACACCTGGAGAAGAGGGGCTGATGGCTGTGCAACCTCGGTCAGCAGGTGTTTCTTGTGAGCCTGTTTGGAGGACGTGGCAAAATTTGTTGGTGGGCCGTGGCTCCGGCTCCTTTTGGATCACAGTATAAAATTCAGCTTCTTTAAGGTGGACTTCAAGGACTTTGGTGATCTGTCACAAACTCCCGTCCCCAGTGTCATTTCTGGTAGATGGTCGTCTTGGACTTTTGATCACCTAAAGACTCTTTTTACCTATGACTACATTTAAAAATAATTTATTTAAATTTCTGCTAGTACACGCTTTTTGGCAAGCTGCACAGAGCGTGAGAAGCACCTCTCACAATTCAGGGTGGATTTTCCAACCTGCCCCCGACTTCCGACTTGAGGCTGATGTTGGAAACGCAGCATCGCATCTGGTGGCATCTTACAGGTGCGGCATGCCCCTCTCCGTCACACAGGTCCCTCCTCACATCCTGGGTCTGCGCTTTTGAAGACTCTTCGAGGGCTTCCAGCATCCCACATTGCCCGTACTTTAAGTAGATCATTCTAGACATTCTGCCCATATTTGGTGATGATCTGACCCTACTTCCTTCCCCTCCCCTGCCCTCCCTTCTTTTTCTTTTGGGAAAATGTTCAGGTCTGCAGAAACATCGAACTGGTATAATGAGTACCCACATATCCTGTACTGGACTTGCCTGTTGTTAATATTCTGCCATAGTTGCTCTCTTTTTCATGTGTGTTGTAGACAATGACATGATCTAATGTGCTATGTATTCATATTCATAATGCCCTTTAGAGGTGCTTTCTTTTAAATTCAGGTTTCAGTTACACATCCCACATTGCATCAGGTTGTGTTTTTAGAGATCTTCAATCCAGAGTAGTTATTCCTGTTTTGCTGGGGGTGGGGGGTGGGCAGTGGCGGCGGTGGTGTTGCTCTGGAGCGTCAGCCCCCGGTGAGGTCTCCCTCTGGAAAGCCCGTGGGACCAGTGGTGGGGAGAGTGTCTGTCAACCCCAGGAGGGACAGTGTTGTGTATGACAGATGAACGAACCATTCCGGATACGTGTGTGGTTATTGCGTGGTCGGAAGTGTGAGCTCAGAAACAGGAACAAGGGAGAGGGAGAGAAGGTGTGCTGACAAGGGAGGCAAAGGGCTTGGGAGGCCAGGACGGCCGGGATCCAGGGAACCCACTCCAGTCTCCATTCCTGCTCTGAGATAACTCGAGTCCCCATTGCATACATTTTTGTTACAGCTCTGAAGGTTCATTTCTATTTCTAGCCCACAGTTCTACGTTTTACTTTTAAAAAATGCAGTGCTTTCATTTACTCATGGCAGAGAGGAACTGTTCTTTTCTCCCTAAATCTACAAACCTCCAATAAAACCCTAGTAGATTGTACTCTTGTAAAATCCCTAGTTTTTTACTGAGAAATAATTCATTTGAGGCTCGGGTGAAGTCTCCCTGTGAAAACTGGTGGCATTTGTGTGTATGGGGGGTGGTTTTTAATTTTTAGCAGCACATAGTATATCTAATAAAAACAATCCCAGAATTTTTAAGACATGATGTTAGTAACTCCTTAAGGGCTCTGTGATTGGAGCTAGGTCTGCAGTTGGCCCTGAAATGACACGAACAGGTTTGGACCCGCGTATGGGCCCACTTATACACAGATTCCCCCCCCGCCATAATAAATTGGGACATTTTACAGAGATTTGTGACAGTTTGGAAAAACAGACGCAATACACAGGCTGGAAATATTGAAAATATGCTATGAATGTATAAACTATATTGTACATATTTTCTCCTTATGATTTTAATATTTTCTTTACTCTAGCTCACTTTATTATAAGAATACAGTCTATAGTATATAATGCATATAACATACAAAATGTGTTATTAGCATTGATGTTATCAGTAAGGCTTCCAGTCAACAGTGGGCTATTAGTGAAGTTTTTTGTGGGAGTCAAAAGTTTTACAGGATTTTCTACTCTGGAGGGGGGTGGTGGTCAGTGAAACTAACCCTATGTTATTCAAGGGTCACCTGTATATGTAGGACCTAGAAAGGTGATGTTGGTTCTGGTGGTCACTGAGTGGTAACGGTTGGTGGTGGTGTGAGCGTCCTGCCTGGGCTCTGGCCCCGACTGGGCTCCGGAGGTGGGGCAGGCCCCCTCAGTTTCCAGGAGCTCAGGACTCCTCCTGCTTCCTGTTGCTGACGTCCTCGGGCCGCCTTCTTTTGTTCCTTTTCAAGGATTGGTTCAACTCTTCATTTCCAAGAAATGTAGCACCGTGTCCTTCCAGTAAATTTCCCCCTTTTCCCCATAAGCTGGCCAGCCTTGTTTTATGTTGCTTGTAACCCAAAGAACTTGTTAACGAATACATATATTCGGGTTGTTCACAGTGTTTCACTGTCATTTGTAGAACTTCTAGGGCTGTCATGTATTTCCATCCTTGTTCATATCTCATTTCCCCACCTTCTTAAGAGGGGCATTTCTGGGCCAGGGCATGCATTTCTGCTTTCCCTGGCGCATGCTGCCAACTTGGTGTCTAGTGGGTGTCCTGGCTCACATCCCCATCGGCACCTGTCAGCGCCTGCCTGCGCCCTGCCTCTCTGGGCATTTACCCTTCCCAGGGTTTGTAGGGCGTCACTGTGTCGTGACTTACCTTTTCTCCCTGCCAGTAGGGAACTTGAACGATCCTTTCACACATGCTTATTGGCCATTTGGATTTCTTTTGTGACTGCTAATATCTTTTTAAAAAAGAAAATAAGGTGGTTCATCTTCTTTCTGTTAATGTTAACACTCTTCATATTAAGGACCCTTTGTCGGATGTGTTAGGAACATAACCAGTTTCCTAATTTGCTATTTGCTTTTCAACTTTACTGTGCTTCTGAAATACAGATTTTTAAAAACTTGGAAGTGGCTTCAGATCATTGCATCTTTGTGGTACAGGCGTAGGTGTTCTAGAAGGGACTGAAATGTTCTGCTCATACCTTGCTACTCGTGTCTGCGATGTGTGTTGATGATAGGGTGATTGATTGCATGGGCTTAATTCAGGTTAGCTGTAGAATGAAGAGAACACATTGTTTGTACCGTCATTGGTTCACTTATCAACGTTTGCCAAGTGCCTGCTTGGCTGGTGGCACCGGGGGATGTGGGTGTGTGTGAGGGAGTCCGCCCTGGCGGGGGGAGGGAACGGCTGTCTGTGCCTGAGGAAGTGTCAGGGGCGGCCACGTGCGGGCGGGTGGAGCGCAGGTTGTCTGGCCCTCAGAAGGCTGTGGCCGAAGTCCCGTGAGAACAGAGGCACTGCCATCTCCACGGAAAAAAACGGATTGCAGCTTCTACCCCACCCCCTCCCCGGCTCTCCACTCAGGGCCATCGCCCCCCACTGTCCTGTGGAGACTGTGAGGGAGTGGTCAGAAAGATTTTGGTATTTGTTTTAGTAGTCTCTTGTTGGGTACCATAAGCAGGCTCTGAAATCAAGTTTAAATTCTGTTTTTATTTTACCATTTTACCAGATGTTTCCTGTGGTTTGACAGATGTACCACTTACTCGAAAGTTACACTCCTGAGATTTTGAATGTTATGGACACTGTTGCTATTGACCAGGATTCAGTCAGGGCAGGATTTGGATGACAACTTTTGCATCATTTTTGGGTTGAAAACGTGTTTTTCCCCAGAACAGAAATGCTTGTCTCTTTCTAAAAGCAGAAGATAGTCTGCTTTTATCTTCTCTGTTACAGTTCGAGTCTCCAGTTTATAAAGACTGTGACCGGTTGATCAGTTCACTTCAGTAAACGCTGCTGTGCCTGGGTGGACATTTACTTTCCAAAAGCAGCTGGACTTAAGTACATGCAGGTTTTGTCTGAGAACCTCACGTGGGACGAAAAGAACTCAGGTAGCAGGCAGGTGGAACTGTAAATTGGACCGGAAATCTAACCAATGGTCTGCCGCCATGGGCTCGCTGACGCTGGGAATGGTTGAGAAAGCCGCCGACTCGGCATTTTTTTGCGCCCCCCTACAGCCCCCCGAAACAAACCACCGTTGCTGTGGTACCTTGCCTTCCCCATGCCTGCAGTCAGCATTTTTCTGCAGCCTGAGAGTCCAAACAGAAAAGAGCCTCTCATCCAGGATTCTGCCTGCGGGGGGAAAGCAGAAGGAGGTTGCTTCCTACAAAACACCAGTGAGACCAGTTGTGGCTGCAGCCGAGGAAAAATGGGGATTTTTGGCATTCCTTCTGCGCGGGGCCAGCTGCAAGGGTGCTGTGGAGTCGCACGCATTGTTCTGTCAGAGCCGGCTCCCGTCTCCAGCTACCTTCCTCTCCTGCATTTTGTTTAGCCTTATTTTGGAGTTTTAGAAAAGGCTTATGTTATGGAATATGGAGAAACAAAGAAAGAGGAAATCACATATTATAATTCTGACAGCAGACCTCTTTTCTCACAAAATGGAAGTGTAATGATGCATGTAACATTTTGGCAAGACACCCTCTGTAAATAAACCCTCCCAGGAGTTGCTAACCTATCCCAGGGCCCATAGGAAACTTTTCCTACAGCGTGGGGGCAGGCAGGTCCCTTACCTTGCAAGTCTCCTTTCGGCTGGGGACTTTTATTCTGACAGGCATTCCGCCTATCCAGTTTTGTGCCTGGGACTGCTTGCCAAGTTTGTGAGGCCCAAGGCTTTCTTGTGGGAGGACGCTGGGCTGTCTTCATGCTCTTTGGCAATGATTAAAGTGAGGTTAGTACCAAAAACCCTTTCATTTTATCCCCTTATCCTTGCTTTTTCAAACCAGATGGCAACCCTGTATTTTCAGCTGTAATTAATTTAAACTGTGAGGCAGCAAGTGCTGGGAGAGGTAGAGTTGATTTTGCTCAGAAGGGACAGCAGTGATTTTTCCCTCTCATCCCTCACCCCTCACTGAACGGCACCTTGTCCCAATCACATCCATGCCATGCACAGTTTCTCCTGACTGCGAGGGGAGAGCGGGCTGCTGGTGGGGCCGCAGCGCTGGCCGCAGATCACACGTGTGAGCTGGGAGGGCTCATGCACACGGGTAATTGTTTCCTTAATGGGTTGGAAGTAACCAGGTTTCAGGTGGTGGCTGACATGTTGTTGCCAGGCTGGGCTGTCATGTGACCCCCTCTGGACAATGGTGCATAGTTTGAGGGGCTGCGGATCTGGGGAGGACAGGGTGCTTTTTCTTCCCACTGAGCACAGCCGCCAGGATTGCCTCCAAAAGAGGGTATGTTTTAGGTTTAACTTTTATTCTTAAAGAAAATTATAAGGGAAATAAAAGCTCTTGGCCACAACTGAAGTCTGGAGGTTTTGACCTCAGCTATGTGACCACTTCCCTCCGTGGAAATTTTACTTGAGTCCCTCCTCTGTGAGTTGTTTTAGTGCACAGGCCACTAGACATCAAGAGATCCTTCACGTTTAATACGAGTTGAATGCTTTCGTTTGATCTCTTGGTAACTCGTAAAGTGCTCCACAGAGCAGTGGCCCCTCCCACCCTGCTCGCCCCTCCTTGCTCTGAAATGAAGCTGAGGTTCAAATGGAGAGAGCCCGTGTCTCGGGCCCTCACCTGCCTGCACAGATAGGTGTGACGGGTGTGTGTTCCATCGTTTGAGAATCACATTTTCTGGGCAGTACGGAGGAGTTGCACACTGAAGATCTGTTAACAATAATGTATGTGCAAAGCACTTTGTAAAACTGTACACTAATGTCATACAAATGGTAGTTATTACTGCGTATTATTAACATTAGCCATCCTCGGATGACTTGAAGTAATTTTTAAAGGCCCGTGGTGAGAAATGAGAACCACAAATATGTAGCCTGTGAGTCCCCGCAGTGCTCGCTGCCGATTGCAGCACCAGTGGCCATGTGCCTGTGTTCGCTGGATTCCGTGAGCTGGGGGACGGGTGCTCTGTATTTAACTTGCATGTCAAATGTTTACATTATTCCGAGCATGTCTCTCATGAACCACTTGGACTGTGTTTACTAAGACTTGTTGTGGGTGAGGCCCATCCTTTTGGAAACCTTTTATTTTCCCTCGTATAGAGGGACGGACGTGTAGTGAAAGTGTGTCCTGCGGTTCCAACCTGCCTCACTACCAGTGACTTGTCAAGACTCGTAAGGACTGAAAATTAAATGTAGAACCACCATATGACCCAGGAAGTCCATCTGTGGGTATAAACCCCAAAGAATTAAAGCATGGTTTTGAACAGAGATTTTACACCCAAGCCCGTAGCAGTGCTCTTTACACAAGCCGAAGGGCGGAGGGCAACGCAGATGCCCATCACTGCGTCCAGGTAAACAAAACGTGGGCTGTGCCTACGGTGGAATATTGCTCAGCCTCTGCAAAGGGCCACAGCTCTGACACAGGCCACAGCATGGATGAACCTTGAGGACATCGTGCCGAGTGAAACGTGCAGCCACAGAAGGACAAATAGGGTATGGTTGCACTTAGTGAGAAGTCAAGTTCATGGAGACAGAGAGTGAAATGGTGGTCGCCAGGGGCTGGGGCAGGGGGAGCGGGGGCCTGCTGTGCGTTGGGCTCAGAGTTTCAGTTTGGGGAGAGAGAGAGTTCTGGAGGTGGTGGTGGTGGTAGTTGCACAGCAGTGCGAATATATTTAATGCCGCTGAACTGTGCACTCAGAAATAAAATGGGGAATTTTATGTGTATTTTACTACTAAAAAATAAATTAAAATACCCTTTAAGGACTAATGATTAACTTCATGTAGTTCAACTGAGTGAACAACAACGAGTCTGTTACCCGCAAGGATGGAAAGCAGGGCCGAGCCCTGGAACTCCCTGCTCAGCGGGCGAGCAGTGCACGAGCAGCGTGCAGGGCAGGGGTTCAGCCCCGAGGGGGTGGTGTTTGGTGCCTAATGATAGAGAGTTGCAGTGTGAGGACTTCTGTGGTGGAGATTACAGTGTGAAGAGAGGTAGGAAAGTTTGTGTCCTTTAGGGTGCTGTTGGGGGCGTGGTAGTCACGGATTTTCTGAGGGTGTTTTTTAGAATCATCGACTCAAGAGTTTTAGGGGGAAATGCCATTTTATTGTTGGGTGGGATCATCAGGTTCCTTTGCTCCCTTCTTTTCAGGGCTCTGGGTTTTGGATGGAATATCATTTTAAGAGCCGGGGCGCTCCTTCGATGTTGGAGGTGGTACCGTGAAGCTAAGCAAACAGCGCAGGAAAAGTCAGTTCTGAATTCTATGAACAGTTTGAGAATAATTGTGAAGAAATAGAATGCATGAATCAGAGAAAAGTGAAGTAAGCCATCGGTGTTGTTTTATTTATTTTTTAGGTCCCTTGGGAATTTTGCTGTAACAGATTGGTAATTTGCCTGTCAGTTGTCAATACGATGTCAGAAGCCTTCGGAAGCACCCGAGGGCCCTTGCAGGACGTTTTGAGTGGTTTAGAGCAGTTCCTATCATGTGATCTGCGCGAGAGCCTCGCCTGCCTTTCGCTCTGGCTTTTAGAAAGATGGAGTTCAGCCAGAGAGATCACCGGGATGCTCAGAAGGACGCGATGCGCTGCTGCGTGGTTTGCTCTCCGAGGGAAGGTCCTTTAATAATAATTGTATAGCGAGTGATTATAGTAATTAGTAACTTACTATTAACAGTGGTGACTGTTTTTGAGAATATTTGGATACCTTTTATTAGATGACTGTTTAATCACTGTATATATACTCAGTACTTATACTCACAAACTTTTTAGTGTAGCGATAATTTAATTCCGTGATTTAATTTTGTCTACCAATTTTCTGATTCCAGTCAGGGTAGGTGGGTAGTTTTAGAAGGAAAACTGGCTTTCCAATTTTTGTTCACTGTTGAAGAAGTGTGCTGCATTCGAGGTGACCCCCTAATTCTCAACAGGTCCACAAAATGATTTGGAACTGGTTACCCACACCGTCAGGGCTGGACACGCGGGGAGGCTGGACACCCTCGGGTCTCAGATTGCGATCCTGGAGAGAGTATCTGGGAGGGAGCCTGCAGGGGAGGAGGGGATTGCAACAAACCAAATGGCACAGGAAGGACATTTGATAGTTTGTCTCTGATGTGCACGGCACGTGTGATGCAGGCTACATAGTAACTGATTCGTGTCTCTAGCCAACATGAGGTCACAAATATAGCTGAAGTAAAAGGAAAAAAACAAGGAGGCGGGTTGTGGGTGGCATGTGTGCCGTGTGACAGGACTGTGGAGGAACTGTCGGCACTCGGAAAGTGGGTTCTGGTTGAGTACGGGTCCTGGAATGATCCTGATTTCAGATGTTCTGTTCTGTCCACTTCAGTGCTTACTAAGCAGATCTTATGCCCTGCTTTTCGGTTCAGAAGTAAGCTTCCATAAGTTGAACGGAATTACCTTTTCTTGTGCACTCTGTTCTTTAGATTACATCTGGAGCGTTGCGTCTAGTTCTGGGCACCGCACTGGAAGGTGGATGTTAATTTGGAGACCATGTGGAGGTTGGAGATAGGACAGGGGTCTGGTATCAGGGTCATTTGGAGAGATTCTTGTTTGGTGAAGAGTGTTCTGAGCATGGCAGGACTGACATAGAAGCAGCTGTCTAGTAATTGGGAAAAGAAATAGATTTCGTTGAACTTTCCCAAAGGGCTGACCTTTAACCCAAGAATCCTACTGGAAAGCAGATTTCATTCATTAGGAGGAAGAACCTTCTATGGAGGCTTTTCACTGGCGGAGCGGGTTGCCTGGAGAGGCGGTCAGGGCCTGCGTGCACGGCAGCCCCGCGTCCCTCCTTTACTTATAGCCACTTCCCTGGGAAGCTCTTTTTCTTGCAAGGAGGACAAAGCATCCAACCTTGATGGATTTATAATAATTTTCCAGCAATTCGCTGCAAAATGTGGAGTAAACAATAACAACGAGCCTTCGAAAGAATTTGAATGGAATTATGAAAGCTGGCTCGGAACCAGACTGGAAGACTGAGAGTGGACATGGCGATCGGAGGACTTTTCAGACCATTACTTCCTAGAAGGTTTGCGAGGGCTGGAGTCGCTTCTCCGGTCAGCCCCGAGCCGGTGCTGCTGCCTGGAGCTTCACGAGTCCCTCTGTCTTACGGAAACCACTGGTGCTGGTTTGCTGTTGGTTGGTTCATGCATGAATTAGTTGTTGCGTGCCAGGCACTGTGGTAGACCCCAGCTTACGGGAGCTCCCTAGTTTCCCTAGTTTGCTTCACTCCAGGCCTGTCTGGAGGGAGCTGATCTTCTCTCTGAGTCTCAGGTTGGTGGGTGGTTAAGAAAGAGAATGATTCCATTTTGTGCCTCCCTGGGCATCTTGTTCCACACTCCACTTCCCTAGCACAAGGAAGCCTTTGCCAGTGGACCTGAGATGGACTCAGACTGAGGGTTTGGGAGTGTGGGGGAGGGGTGCAGCAGTAAGAACTGAGCTTCTGGTCACCCCCAGCAAAGCTGTCCATGGGCAAGCTCCTCTGGACAGACTCACTGGGCACATCCCTTTCCGCCCGTCCTTTCTCTAGCCCTCACCCCGGCTTTCCAAAGTGGGACTTACGTAAAGGACAGCCGGGCAGAGTCCCTGTGTTGGTCTGTCTGCGGCGGTGCGGAGCAGCAGGTAAGCTCTGCTGGCTTGCTGCCCACCGCAGACCCTGCAGCTGCGTTACATAATGTTTTCCATCCCTTCTCTGGTGCGAGGACTCTTGTTAAATGCCAAAAAATATGGTGGTTGTATTTTTTCACATCGTTCACTGAGAGAATTTTTTATGACATTCACTGAGAAAATGCATAATGACAAAAATGACTACAAGTTTAGTAGCGGTGGGAATTTTAAATTAATTTCTGTTTTGTGAGTCTCGGCAACATCTCCATTCATGTGAACACTCTGAGTGGACACATGTGGGACATGTGGCCCGTTCAGGCTGTAGCACGTCCACGGGGCCCAGCCCAGGTGGAGACCCACCCACTGCTCTGTGGCTACAGCCGCTACCACGGGGGGCGGGCGGGGTGCTCTACCGATCATGTTCTCGGGGCCGACCTCTTTTCTCAGACTTTAGTTTTTCCTCCTGTCTCAGCTAATGGTAGAACACATGTGCAGACAGTTGTAGTCAGAGAAAACTGGCCCCTTACTTACTTACACAGAGCCGAGCAGTTCAGAGACGCGAGTCTCCCAGCAGCGTGTGAGGGTTCTGCTCTGCTGGCTGACCCTGCGGGCGAGTCTGCTTCTCTACAGGCAGCAGGTCTAGGAGGCCCTCACCGTCCCAAGCAAATAAAACCTCCGGATGCTGGGGTTGGGGACGGGGAAGGCTGGCGTGGGAGGCCATGCCCTCGCTCAGAGCCTGTGGACTCTCTTCACGCATCGTTCTAGCACACCTGGTTGCCTGGCCTTTTGGCCCACCGTGAGGAGAAGGGAAAGACAAGGGCACTTGCAGTGGCAGAAACGCTTACACCAGGCGTGGCCTTATGTCAGCCGGGAGAGGAAGCTGGGTCACGTGAGGAGCTGACCCAGGGACACAAGCAGCTGAGCACCCTGGGGGCACTCAGCACGGAGCAGAAGGGCCTGTCCTGGAGGCCGCCTGCTTCGTGTCTGAAATTAATGTTTATGATAAAGACCCTGAGTCATCAAGACGGGAAAGAATAAATTGTAGGATGTTTCAGGCAGGTTGCTAACTAAAATAGTTTTAAAGTGTTTTATCTCTGAGGCCCACATTTGGGCAGTTTTACGTAAGAGGCCACCCCGTGACTCCGTATGCTGTCAGGTGTCCTGGGGGCCCCTGGGTTCCTCGTGCAGATCCGCGTAGTCACTGTGCCCGAGGGGAAGGGAGGCCCGCTCTCCCCTGGAGCTCCTTCCGACCTCACGGAGGGAGGAGGGCAGGCGTGGCGAGAGCACGTCGGACAGGACGCTCCTCAGGGCCGACTGCTGCTGGGGGGCCCGGGGGAGGTCGGAGGGGACTCGACGGCTGTGGGAACACGGGCACCCACCCGGGTGGGGCTGATTCAGCGCCGCTCGCTCCTGAGACGGTTTGACTGGAAATCCTTGACTCAGTGACAGAGAAAAGTCCAAGTCAGTTACGTTTCCTCTTACGCTGTCCAGCATTGTTGACTTGCCCCGTGGCACCACAGAAATGTGTTATTTCTGAAACCCTCACAGGCAGTTTCTGCAGAAGAGGGTGGGACGGCCTGAGTGGAGTCCCCACCCACCACCCGCCAGCCATGGGACTCTGGGCTGAGCGCTCTGATTCTCGGCTCCGCTTCCCTCCGGGTACCGTGGGGACGGCGGGGGGCACTCCCTAGGGCTGGCACAGCACTGAATGAGAGGGGTGGGCACTACTCACAGCTGCCCTGTGGTCTCGGGAGTTTGTCACGGACAGGCCCATCGAGGCAGGAACGCTGAAAAGATCTGCCGGTTCATCCCTTCATTCATCTGTCCCAGATGCTCCTGAGCCAAAAGGTTTTGGATGATAACTTGGCTGACAAGTGGCTTCCTTCTCATATGTAGGGGAGGGGAGTGGCGTCCTTCCTTTCCTGGCCTCTGAGCTGCACTTGGAGGAGAAGCCGGGGGCAGCTCCACGCTGGCTCTTGCTCCACGCTGCCCTCTTGCTCCACGCTGGCAGGCCTGGCCCCCAGCACACACTGGCCTCAACTCCTGGTGTCATCACTCGGTGCTTATTAAATGTGCCCCGTGAATCCAGGCATGCGTGATAGGGGTACCTGAGGGCCAGTGGGTCTTGGGGACCTCTATGAAAATGTCCAGAGGAAGCTCTAAAATGTTTTTAGTTGGAGGGCAGGATTACTACAAATAAAGCAGGAAAAACATGGGTGTGGAGAATATCTAAGCATGTATAAAGCAGTGGGGCAAAGAAAAAGGCACAGAAATTGTCTTAGTTTGCTGGGGCTGCCGTGACGAAGTGCCCCCGTGGGGGCGGCTGAAGCAGCCGAAGCCGCGCAGTTCTGGGGGCCGAAGTCCGAGAGCCAGGGGCCCGCAGGGCCGGTTTCCTCTGAGGGCTGGGGGGGCCAGTCCATCCCCAGCCTCTCTGCCCTGGTGGCCTCAGGCGTGCCTTGGCTTGAAGAGAGCTTTCTCCCTCTGTCTTCACATCCTTTCTCCATACATCCCTGTCACCGTGTCCAAATTTCTGCTTTTTGTAAGGACACCAAGTCAGACTGGATGAGGGCCCACCCCAATGACTGCGGGGACTCTTTCCAAATGAGATCATTTGCAGGAAGGGGGTTTTGGGTTAGGACTTCAGCATCTTTGGGGGGACATAATGCAACCCGTAACAAGTAAAAGCGATTCAAAGAAGAAAGCGGAAGGGCTATTACCCGTAAACAGATCCTCAGTCACGCTGGTAACCTCCAGACCTCTCTCTGAGCGGCCCGCAGAGGGTGGACTCCGGGCCCAGAGCTCACGCCAGGATGTCGATGCTGTGCGGCTGTTTGCAGTGAGGAGAAGCCAGAGACCATCTAAACAACGTCCGCGCAGGGGTGGGCGAGTAAATTCTGGAGCGCTCGGATGAAAGAGTGGGGCACAGCAGGAGGAGAAGGCGGATAAGCTAGCTTCTGGGTCAGGTCATGGGTGCAGCCCCAAGACCAGGCGAGGGAAAGAAGTGAGGCTGTAAAACAGCACATTCAGCGTGGTACCATGATGTGAGTGCACAATGTGCTATGCATTATTTAACGATATATTCATATACAGGAAGAATGTCCTCAAATACCGGCCAGCGGCTGCCGCTGGGTGGAGCGGGGGCATGGCCTGGGGAGGGCAGGAGAGGGGCTGCACCTGTGTCCACCTGCTCTGGTCCCTGCCAGCACTTCCTCCAAAAGGGGAGCAAAGGTCGGAGGCAGGAGCGATGGCGCGGTTTCGTTTGTCGGCTCTGGGTGGCAGGTACACAGGTCTTGGTAGTTTTCTCAGTCTCTCTCAGGGAAAATGGAAGAGAAAGGCTTTGGAACCAGTCCAATATAAATTAGATTCTCTGTACTTCAGATGAATTATTCAGTGTCTTGGAGCCCCAGTTTACTCATCTGTAGAATGGGGATGGTGATGTGTTTTTCGCAGCATTGTGTTGGACTTACTAAGATGATGAGGACTAGAATATGGCCTGGTGTGCAGGGTAGTGAGGATAAGCAAAGTGAGTATTTCGCTCTGAGGGATCCTGGACTTTCAGTGCATTCTGTTTTTGGACACCACTTTCTAAGGGCGGCATTGCAGTGGTATATGCTTTTCTCCCTGGGGCGAGTCACAAGTCACGTGATTGAGCAAATGCGGTGTCGCTTAGTTCCGTGGAGTTGATTTTTGAAATCTGAGCTAGCAGAAAGGGGATGCCCCCTTTGTTGGCGTTCATGGGGAGGGTGTTACGGGGGGCGGGGGGCAGCTGTGAAGGTAGCCCATTGCAGCATCCTTCACACTCCCTGGAGCCTTTGCCGCACTGTGGCTGTTCCTGATTATTTGTGAAGTTAAGCGATGACAGTTGTCTTATGCAACACAGTCTTTCCCTGCATTTAAGGGAAAGGCAGTCTCCGCCCCTTTTCACTGCTGACCAGGAAGTGCTTGTCATTGAAGAGCCCCTTGGTTGCTTCAAGTCTCCGGGACACCCTGGGCGCTGGTGTTTCCCAACTTTCTCCTGCCCACGGCACACAACCTGCCACATTTTGCTCCGGGGGTGTCTCTGCGTCACCTCCCAGCACCTCCACCTTCAAAAGTCATCTGTACTCGGGCCTTCCTCTGAGTCACAGCGTCCTGGTGGTGGTGCCCACAACCCCCCGTATGTCCCGTCTGAAATTGGCACTGAGGAGCGATGAGGCTGGACCCGGATGCCTTTGCAGACAGAGCCATGCACCTTCTCTCTTGGCTGGGAAGACCGTCCTGCTCACAGGGAGGAAGAAGGGGGTGGTGCATGCATCCCCGTGAGCGCTTGGGGTTTGGACAAGCTAGGGCACATTTAGAAGTTGGGGGGAGGAAAACGAAACCTGGAGAAGGTAGTTAAAGGGAGAAAACATCTCACTACCTCTGATGCCCAGTGTTTAAATGGTCCCTAAACTCTGCTTTTTCAGGAAAAGAAGTCTTTCCTGCTGGGAAGATCCTCTGAAATGTCTTGAATACCCTTTTGTTCACCACAGAGTCTGTTAGTTGGACTCACACATAGTATTATGTACTTTAATAATTCACTTATTCAATGAATAGTTCTTAACACGTCCTCTGTGTGCTCAGTTCTGTGCCCAGCACTGGGGAGGAAGGCAGGGCTTGCAGGCTTGGGCCCTCCGGGTGTTCTGTCCCTGGGGAGGCTGGATGGGTCCCTGGGGACAGGTTCGTGAAGCCGGCTGATTAAGAGAGCAAGGCAGACGCAGCTAACTGGGGGTGTGCTTTGGGGGGCTGGCACCTTCACCCATGTCCAGGTTCCCACTGTTACCTCTGTCCCTGCAGTTTGGGGGTCAGGGAGAGCCTCATGGAAGCTTCAGAGGTGAAGCTGAGACTGTTGTGGGGGCCCAGGGTGAGCACAGCTGAGGGGTGGGGTGTGTCGGGGTGACCTCCTCTCCGTCCTGATCTCAGGCGAAGTGTTTATCTTCTCTACCCTGGTCCTCTTCTGTCAACTCGGGGCAGTGCCACCCAACCAATCCACATGGTAAACCTGAGGACACTGTCAGTAATGGTCCTGGGGGTGCTTCTTATTTTTAATTTTAAAAATTGTTATTTTTATTTGTGGTGAAGTATGCGTGGCATTTTAGCCATTTTTAGCCATAATACGGTGGCATTAAGTGTATTCTCTGAGGAAGCTTTTAAAAATTAAAGGCACTTTAACAACTCTGTGGTCGTCGTCGTCAGGCTGTGAAGGTTTGTCCCTCCTCGGCAGGTTCCCGGAGGGCAGACTTGTGTGAGTAAGCAGTGGCGCCGGGGCAGCGGGGACTGGCTGTCTTGGCCATCATGGGCCCCTGCGCCCTGCTGGCCTCGCCACTGCTTCCAGGCCTTCAGCTCACTCCTGCCAGGTGTGGTCTGGCATCTGGCAGGGCCACTGTCACCTTGGGGATGTTCTGTGCCTTCTGGGAGCTGGGGCGGGGGAGATGCAGAGCTGGACCGGTCCCTGCTTCACTCACCTGAGCCAAGGGACCTGCCCTGAGACTGTGCCAGGCGCCTGCAGTGCTGGGTCCCACAGGATCCCAGAGTATTTCCTTGAAAGCACTAACTCACATGTCTCATTCCCATGTGCCCTCCCGTCATACAAACTCAGACTCACGTTGGTTCGGTTGATGGCCTTCCCTAGTTAATGGAGTTCAGTTCAGCTGAGCACGTTGGTGCTGCGGCACCTTCCCGAGGGTTTGCTTCCACTCAGAGCTTCTGGTGGGCGGGGTATCTCATTTCAGTGAGGATCCAGTGGGTGCTGTACCCTTTTTTTCATGTGATGGGTTCTTTCAGTTTCACTGCTTAGAATCTGGGGATGCATCTCCAGACACCACAGGCATTCTCTTTTCTCAGCTCCAGGAGGCTGGAGTGGGCAGCGCGTGGTGTCCGTCCCCTGGGAGACTTCGTCACAAGGCGGTAGAGCAGGTGTCTTCTTTCTCACCACCGTGTTTCCACTTTCTCCAAGACAGTTGGCAGTGGAAACACCCTCCCCAGGATGAGTGTGGGGACGGGCCAGGGTGCCCTGGAGCTGCAGCGACATGGTGGTCCTCGGTGTCCAGCCACCCGTGCGCCCTTCAGGCCCCAGCGGGGCCACAGCTGTGTTTCCTCGGAGGCCCCCCGGCCCCCCGAGCAGGAAGCGTGGGTCTGAGCCTGCCAGCCGTGGGGGCGCATGGCGCTCAGGGAAGCCGCGGAATCTGGGGTATGATTCACTCAGGGCAGCGTGGAAAACAATGTCTGTCTTGAAGCTCCCGGAACTAGGAAAATGAGCTGGAAGTGTGAGTAATGTATAATTTTACTAAAATTAACCAGCGAGTTCTTCAGACGTTTTCTGTGTTTTTTTCAGCATCTTCGCCTGCTCCGTGGCGCCCCGCTGCGTCATGTTTTCATTGACTGCTTTTCTCGTCCGCCCTGAAGTCCCTTCTCCTGCTCCCCCGCGCAGTGCGGGCACTGCCCCTTTGGCTGTGTGCCCTTGCCAGCTCACTGCCGTCTCTGAGCCAGTCCCCTGGACCCAGGGTCTCCGATTCAGGGGGCTGAGACGAGGGAGCACGCGTGCCTTGGTTTGGTGGTGGTCGGGTGCCACGTGGGTGTCAGCACGAGGGACCGGTGGGCTCTGTGTCTGTCCTGGTGTTGACGTTGGTGTTGGGTGGGGACGGATGCTGCATGAGCTTCAGGCTGCTCCTTCCTGCCGGCAGGGGATGGGGTGGGAAGTGGTGTGTGGGGGGGATCTTCATCCTTTGATGCTTTCCCGCCAGCTTCTCTGGCATGTTCTACCTCACCTGCACCCTGGGAGAAGGCAGGGCTGTGTCTTACTTTCTGTGACGATCACAAAATAGGGACTCAGTTAACCCTGGTTGGATACACTGGAGTCTGAATCGGACAGAGGGGATTCTGACTAAGAAGCCAGTAAACTATTCCCTGAGTTGGCCTCATTCATTAAATGGTCTTCAGAAACCTCAGTTTTTGTGGGGAGCAGGGGAGAATATTGTGTCAGGGAAGCAATTCACATATCTTGTCAAACATTAAAATTTTACTTTATCCAAACTTAGAAGGAAATCGTTAAATTTTATTTTTCAATTATGGTTGACATTCAGTGTTATTTTATATTAGTTTCAGCTGTACAGCCTAGTGCAGGGGTGTCATTTTCACCGGGGGCCACATCAGCCTCATGGTTGCCTTCAAAGGGCCGAATGTAACTTTAGGACTGTCTAATGTAAATACTCCTTAACCAGGGGCAAGGAGCTCGGCCCTGCTGCCAGGTAGAAACAAGGTGCGGAGCGGGATAAAACAAGGTGGAGGGCTGGGTTCGGCCCATGGGGCCTTGTATTTGCCACCTGTGCTCTAGTGGTCAGACAGTTATTTAATTTAGGAAGTGTGCACCTGGATAAAGAACTCGTTGATGATGGTGTGATGGGTTCTCTATTTAAAGGTTGGCGTGGGGCACTTGGGGGTCCGGAGCACGGCACCAAAAGCTGCGGGCACAGCTGGCTGTGCATGTGTGTGGTGGTGGGGCAGACACACATACAGTCCGAGGTGTGAAGGCGTCTTACCTGAGGAGTGGCAAGCAGACTGTTGTAACTGACGAGCACACCACCTGGGGGCATGAAACCCAGACAAAGGTCAGGACCGGAGTGGGAAGGGCCACGGAGGCCACTGAAGACAGTGCCGAGCTGCTGAAGACTGCAGCTAAGGGCTTGATGAGTTTGGATCTGCTTCATAAAAAGACTGTGTTGAAATGAATGCAGACAAAGTAGGAAATCTGAATGCGGTTTGGTGGATCGTCTCAGTGTCTCAATAGCCCGTTTTACAAGATGTCACTATAGGGGCAGCTGCATGACAAGGGTGCGTGTGAGTCTACAGTGTAAAAGGGCGGGCTTCTCGCGCTCTCTCACACGCACATAAAACTGTTAAATCACCTCCTTCAGCCAGTTGAGGTGGCAGCAGGACCTGCTGCCGCATTCTCTGGGTTTCTCAGGCTTTTCTGCCATAAAGTAGGTTGTCTGCTGAGGCAAGAGGATGACTACTGGAGAATTCAAAGAATAATTTGCATCCCTTAAAGAAAAGTCACTGAAATCCTTATCTACCACATTTTTAGTTAAAAGATGTGCTCATTCATTATCAAGAGTTGCTCTGGCATCCAGAGAATATGGTGGGTTTAAGGGGCTGAGATTCGAGGCAGAAAGAACCCTGGGGTAAATGAAAAGAAGGAAGGACCCGGGCCCATCCCGGAGTAGCGTTGCGGTCCTCTGTGGGCCCCGCCGTGCCGTTACAGGGGCCGTGTCATCCTCTAATAGGTTCAGTGGGTGGTGCTACCCTCCCATCCATGTCCCACACGGCGTCAGCCCCGTGCTCAGCATACAGCCGAGGCCTCTGTGGCACCGGCTTCTGGACTTTGCCAACGCAGATGACTTGCTGGTGTTCTCTGGCTTTAGGAGCTGCATGCAGGCTTTCTGCCGTCCCGACAGGCCTGTGTGTGCACACTCCATGGTCAGAGCAAGCGTCACTGCTCTTGAGTCTCGGTTTCGTCGTCTGGGAAGCGGGTAGTATGGCATCTCCTTCTTAGTGCTGCTCGGAAGGTGGAATGAGCTAGTAATACCTGTGGGCAGGACCCGGCACGTGGAATCATTTTGGTCACTTTGGGTCGTCATCATCTCCATCCTTATTGGTGGCAGGTCCTGGTCAAACCACGCTGGCCCTGGGCACCCAGTTTGGTTCTTCCAGCTCCGAGCAAGTGGAGCTTGTTGTAGAAGTGCTCGGATAGGCACGTGCCCCGCGGGGGCAGGCCGCTGAGCAGAGCCCGAGGACGGCGCTTCCTCCCAGCACGGCAGGGCTTCGCAGCCACCCCAGCCTGCGTTAGCATCCTGGTTCAACTTACCGGTCGGTGAGCTGTTTGACCTGGACCTCAGAAAACGGGGATGATGGAGATGATATTTATCCACAGCAAGGTGAAGAGTTAGATGAAATAATCTGTGTGAGGTGCTTGGCACATGGCCACATCTTCTGTGCTTTTCACAAGATACAGGCATTCCCATCTGAGGGACTCCTCTCTTCCAGGAACAAGACTGCCAATGGAGACTGCCGGAAAGACCCCCGGGAGCGGAGCCGCAGCCCCATTGAGCGGGCCGTGGCCCCCACCATGAGCCTGCATGGGAACCACCTGTATACGTCCCTCCCCAGCCTCAGCATGGAGCAGCCCCTCGCACTGACCAAGAACAGCATGGACGCCAGCAGGCCGACGGGCATCTCGCCCACACTGACCCCAGTGGAGCGGCAGCAGGTACGTCTGTCCGGTAGGGCTCAGGCTGGTGCCCAGTAGTGGGTCTGGGGCACCGAGCAGCGGCCGTGAGGGAGGTGGTGAGAGATGGCGGGTAAGTCCATCCTCTGGGCAAGGGAGCCGCAGCAGCGACAGTGGCTGGGGTCCTTTTGCTAAACGTGACCTCACATTCTAATGCCTGCCTCGATCTGCCAGGTCTCACCTCCTCGGACTAACTGCCATGGACAAGGTGTTTAACATCTTTGGGATTTAGTTTCTTTGCTAAAGGGTTGGTCTAGATTATGAGTGTTTTCAGCTGTTTTCCTCGCTTGTTTATGTTTTTGTTAGGATCAGTGTAACAACCCTAACGGCAGCCGTGCGCTTGCCCACTGTGATGTTGCACAGGTGAAGTTAAACGTCGGGTTGCTTTGCTTTGGGATGAAATCCCGTGAAGTCAGTGGTCACAATGGTTATTAGCTTGTGCTGGTCAGAAACCTGTGACTGGCAGATAGGGATGTTTTTCATCCAAGGAAAATAAGAAAATTAAGTTATTTTTAAAATACAGTTTGCTTGGTAGAAAAAGTCTTGAAAATGGGGTTCCTGAGGAAATATGTAAGAGGTGACATCAGCATTGAGGTTCGGAATCACTGCATGAGCCCATGGCTCTTCTCTCTGAACCTCTGCGGTCTGCGACCTCACGGGTCCTCAGTTGGTGTTTGCTCAAGGCTGACGGGTGGCGAGCGAGGGTGTGCTGTGTGCAGCCAGAGGCCCGGCCTCAGCTTCCGGGCTTGCTGACGCATCCCGCCAAGTGCACCCACCAGCGAGGCCACCTCACTGCCCGAGGCTGGGCTTCTGACAGCTTCTCTGCCTGGGCCAGCCGCACCCCAGCCCAGCCAGTACTGCCTGGCCTGTTTCTAGTCTGCTTAGTAATGAGTGCACGTTGGCAGAGGTTGTACGGAGGTTGCCTGTGATTCTTAGTATGGCTGACAAGCAGTTGCACCTCACGTCTTGGAGCCCAACATCGTGGTCCTGTGTGTTTCATTCATTCATTTAACAAAACTCACAGACCACTGTATGCTGAAGGGAATGTGCTGGAAGCCAGTGAAGCAAGACACGGCACTCACAGTTTTAGTCTGTAGGAGAGAGGTAATCAAATAATTATCCATGGTATTTTAACTAGTAATGTAGCCATTAATAGGGAATTTAGCCCTCTGGCTACTGCCACTGCTGGCGAGAGCTCCTGAGGGAGGAGGGCGGTGGGAGTCCGCTGGGAAGTTTCTTCTCCAAGCCCGTGTGGCTGGGGGAGGAAGCTTCGGGGCCTCCCGGAGAACACGGTGGCCCTTGGCGGGCCCAGCTTGCTCTTCAGCTTCTGAGAAGGCTTTTGAGGATATTTTGGTTGGTTTTTAGTCAGTTGTTTTGTAAAAAGTGTACTCCTAGATAGTGACCTGGCTCTCTTTACCTTGGTCTCTCCAACCCTATCCTGAAACGTGCCCTACTCCAGCAGAGGCTCCCCTCTCCCTCCACCCATCCATGGGATGTGCAGTGGGCTGGGGAGCAGGTTTTCTAGGAGGGAGAAAACCTTGACCTCTCCCACCTATGTCCTTATGGGATTCCTGGCGAGTGGCTGTCGAACAAGCCAACAGCTTTCCTGGGATGGGCACAGTGCCTCTGGCTTCCCCAATATGGTGGCCACTGACCTCAGCTTTAATTTAAGGTTGGAGTTAGTGGTAAAGAGGTTATTGGCCTGCCCTCTTGTTACTGGACCAGGGCCTAGCCCTGAGCAGGTCTGCCTCGGGCCCGCCATAGTGTGTGGGTTCTTGACCTCGTGCAGGAGGAATTTCACAGCACAAGTCCAGGTGACTCTGGGAGTAAAGCTGGGGGCAGGGAAACAAGGAAGGATTTACCATACAAGAAGCAACAGGAGAGCCTGTGGGCTGCCTTAGCTCACTGGGGAGTCAGAGAAAAGGGGCCCTGGGGATCGGTTCAGGGGATCAGCCTGGGACAAGCTGCCAGCTGCCCATTGCTTAGAGTCTAGGACTCACGCCTGTGGGGAAAGCAGGGGGAAGAAGGGAAAGGGAATGGTGCTGGCCACTCCCAGAGGGAGAGCATGCACCTTGGGAGAGCTTTGCCTCGAGGCTTTTCTCTCTCTTGCAGGAGGGAATCTTAGGGGAGGTCTCGGGGGGTCCTCCAGGTGTGCCCTGTCAGGGTCGTGGTCTCCTGATTGGTCAGCACCAGGGCAGGGTGTTAGTCACAGCGGCTGGTCCTGGTGTCCCACCTACCTGGTTTTGCCGCTTTCCTGGCCTGGAGCTGAAATATAACTGAGGTCTGGGTGTTATCTCCAGGGAGGAAAGGTTACCCTGGGATTGAGGTCCTTGTTTTATCAGTTTTGCCCCCTGCCACTCCATGCCCTGGGGCCTTCTGCCCTGTGACCCGCTGCACCTGGCTGTAAATTGCTCAGCCATTGTGTTCAGCTGTCTGTCTCAGTTTCCCTATTCTACTTGCCAAGGAATTTTTCTAGCTTCTTAATAACCTGTCTCACTTTCGCCTTGACTGCTGGTCAGCACGGGTTTCATTTACGTAGTAACTGTTCATTGAGCTCCTTCCTGTGTCAGCATGGCGTGGCCTGGACAGCCCGCTACAACCTGAGCTTCACACGGACATTTACTGCGTTCCGTGCTGGGTGCTGTGCCGAGGACACAGATGAGTGACACAGTACAGTGCCTATTCTGCAGTAGCTCAGAGAGAGCCACCCACTTCCCGGAGTTCTGTTTCATTTGTGAGCGGGCAGGATGGCTGTTGGGGGAAGCGTGCACGCCACCCGCAGCTGGGATCAAGGGAAATGGGGCGGGGAGGGGGCTTCCTGGCGCAGCAGCAGAGCGCTGTGCAGACGGTGGGCAGGACAGGTGATGCAGGGAAGCCTTCCTTCGTGTGCTGGAAAATGTGACTCAGAACGCTGGGAACCGGGACTGGAAAGTTCCCACAGAGGCACGTCTGGGGAGGCTGCAGAAAGTGCCACCCCACTTTATGTTTTAGCAATGCCAGCTCTAAGGACATGGAGTGTTCCAAAGGAAGGCACAAAAGCTACCAAGAGGGTGGCCTCAAGGGCAGCAGCAAATAAGACTATACAGTAAAACCCAAGGTACAGTGAACATTGGACTGTTCTCATAGCGATGCTCTTTCCCGAGGGCAGCCAGAGCAGACGGGGCAAGGTGTGAATGGAGCTAAGTGACAGATTCTCACCCTGGCCCTGCTGCTAATTTGCTGTGTAACCTCCTGCAGGTTACCTGTTTCTGGCCGCCTTTTCCCTCATTGGGAGAAGGGTGTTGGGCCATGTGGGCTCAGAAGCACCGCCTTCTGGAGCCTGCTTCAGATGGGTGCATGGTGCCAAGGCCCAGCTTGCCCTCAGCCAGTGTCCGGGTGAGGTGCTCGGAAGCGGAAGGTGTGCGGTGTGTCCCAGAAGAGCTCAGCTGGCCGCACTGCAGCCTGGGTTTGGGGGTGGGGAGGAGAGGGTGCCCAGGTAGCCGCCATTCACATGTCTGCGGGAGTGTGCTTTGGCGTCCCAGAGGTGATGCGGTACCAGGGGTGCTGCTGGAGTCTCTTCACAGCATCCCCACATCGATGGGTTGTTCTGCCCTGCTGGGCCCCTGGGTAGGACGAGCCACATTCTCTCCTGGAGTGGCCTTATCTGCCTTTGGATAGAATAGACATACAGGCTGGATGTCGACTTTATTCTTCAGTCTTAAGTTTCCATGAATCCAGTCTGTGACACTTTGCATTTCTTCATCTCCAAAACCCTTTCCCCAAACACGTCCCCACTTTCTGATATTCGAGTTGGTCAGGACTCTGGTTGCAAGGAACAGCAACCAGTCTGACTTGCGTTAAGGACAAAAGGAAGGGAGTTTTATTGGGAGGGTCATGGGTACAGCCAGGCTAAGGAAGGAAGGGCCGGCCCTTGCCTGGAGAGTAGGAGAGGACATGGGACTCTACTCCCTTGGCTCTGTGCCTGTCCAGGCCTCTGCTTTGAGATGCACATGGCCAGCCCGGTGTGGCTATCCCACTGTGCCGCTGTCCCACAGCTGCTGAGATCAACTTGAATCTCTTATGAGTCAGGCACCCAGCCTGGGTCAGATTTCCAACCTGCACAAGGGTCAGGGTTGCTGGTGAACATGGCTGCCTTAGCCCCACCTTGTGGGTGGAGGGCATGTTCCCGAGGGAGGGGAGGGGAGGCTATCATGGGCTCAGGGACCCTTCGAGAGGTGGGCTCCAAGCTGTAGGCTGTCCTGCAGGTGCAGTCTGAGCAGTACCTGATGTGCAGGGCTCCTGTGTGTGACCAGGGGCCAGGCTCCCACACCCTCTTCCCAGGAGATGGGTCCTCCAGCCCCTGGTCAGGTACATACACAAAGGAAGCTTGGCACGCTGCAGGTCCTTGCAGGTCTGCCTGGCCTCAAAGCCACACTCTCACCTCAGCCATTTTTGCCCACTTTTGTCTGTGGTGGCCCCATCTCCATTGCTGGTGAGTTGCACTGTTAACAGCTTTCTTCTTTCTTCCATATGCTGTTCCTAAGCCACATTTTCCCCGTCTTAGATGTGTGCAATTTCTTGTTAGACCCAAGCCCAGGCCCTTAAGGCTTTAAAAAATTTTTTTTTAGGTTTTATTATTTTCAGAGAGAAGGGGAAGAGAAAAAGAGGAGGAAAGGAACATTGTTCAGTTGCCCCTTGTGCATACCCCTTACCGGGAACTGAACCAGCCCCTTTCAGTGTGTAGGCTGGGGCTCCATGTGCTGACCCACACCAGCGAGTGCCAGGCCCTTAAATTTAATCCCAGTTCCTA
>PVKM010013490.1:0-30217 GCA_004027735.1 Carollia perspicillata
AAGACATTATGTGCCTTGTTGAAGGTGACTCAGAGAAGAGGCAGTCAGCACTTAAACTTGGACTTATCAGGATCAAAAAGCCCTATGTTTGAATTAGCATAGCACATAATGGAGGACTGAGTACATTCGATTTTTTAATACTAATTTTTAGTGTACTTGTTGTTATGGCTTAAAATTCATTCTTTGGACAGGGTATCATCACTCTTGAGATTATTTATACATTGACTAAATCCTTTTCATTATTGAAAATAAAAGAAAGAAAAAAATGTCACATGTCATCTTTTTCTCAAGAGCAATTTTAACACAACGTCAAAAATAAGATCACTTCTCAAAAACTTAACACTCAAAATGACACATGAAAAAGGTTTTCTAGACTGTTTCAATTATGAATTCACCTCTATGATAACCAAATGTCAAAATTAATGATGGTATTTGTATTTTCTACAAAATAAAATCTAGTAGCAGAATTAGTGTTTAAATCAACATATCTTTTTTCATTTTTTAATTTTCTCTTACATTTTTTATTATTATTATATTACAGTTGTCCCACTTTTTGCCCCTGTGCCCTGCTCTACCCAGCACATCTTTTCCCCAGGTTTCTATGGTGATGATAACAATGATGACAGCAAACTTTAATTACTTGATTGCATTGTTATTGAGATGGGGCTATTATTAGTCTCACTTTAAAGATGAGAACTAGCAGCAAACATATGGTTAAGTATTTCACCAGGACCACAAAGAGATAAAGCTAACACCCAAAATCAAGCCTGTGTGCTCTGGAGCATTGAGACTTAACCATTTGTTTCCTCTCTAAACAACTTGCAACACAACATGAACAAGAAATATACCCAGCTATAGCTGAAGAGCAGATGAAACTCCTTTCCAAGTCTCTCTTCTCAAGACCTGGTTTTCAGATCTCACCAAAAAACTACTCATCCTAATAAGTGTATTTGGCAAAGCAGTGGGGTACAAAGACAATATTCATAAATCAAAGGCATTTTTGTACACCAACAATGAAATATCATAAACAGAAATCAGAAAAAAATCCCATTTGAAACAGCAACAAGAAAAATGAAGTACCTAGTAATAAACTTAACTAAAGAGGTAAAATTTTATACTCAGAAAACTACACAACACTGAAGAAAGAAATCAAGGAAGACATAAATAAATGGAAGTATATACCATGTTCATGGATTGGAAGAATTAACATCATCAAAATGTCCATACTACCCAAAGCAATTTATAGATTCAAGGCAATCCTTATTAAAATACCAATGACATATTTCACAGATATAGAACAAACATTTCAAAAATTTATATGGAACCATAAACAACCCTGAATAGCTGCAGCAATTTTGAGAAAGAAAAATAAAGTAGAAGGGATCACAATACCTGACCTCAAACTATAGTATAAGGCCACTGTAACCAAAACAGTCTGGTACCAGCATAAGAACAGACACAGAGATCAATGGAACAGAATAGAAAGCCCAGAAATAAGCCCATGTTTCTACGGTCAATGAATATTCAACAAAGGGGGAAGAAGCAAAAAAATGGGAGTAAAAATACCTCTTCAACAAATGGTGTTGGGAGAGCTGGACAGCTACATGCAATAATATGATATCTAACCACCAACTTACACCATACACAAAAATAAAATCAAGACAGATAAAAGGTTTACATATAAGTCGCAACACCATAAAAGTCCTAGAGGAGAGCATAGACAGGAAAATCTCACATATTCCACACAGCAATATTTTCACTAATATGTCCCCTAGAACAAGGGACATAAAGAAAAGAGTAAACAAATGGGATTTCATCAAAATAAAAAGCTTCTGCATGGCTAAATAAAATATCCGCAAAATGAGTAGGGAACCAACCAAGTAGGGAAATATATTTGCAAATGATACCTCAGGCAAGGGTTTGATTTCCCAAATATATAAAGAACTCACATGACTCCACTCCAGGAAAACAAACAATCCAATTAAAACATGGGCAAAGGACCTGAACAGACACTTCTCCAAGGAGGACATAGAGAGGGCCCATAGGCATATGAAAGGAAGATGCTTTGTCACTAACCATCAGAGAGATGCAAATTAAAACCACCATGAGATACCACTTCACACCAGTCACAATGGTCATCGTAAACAAATCAAAAAATAAGTGCTGGCAAGGCTGTGGAGAAAAGGGAACCCTAGTATATTGTTGGTGGAAATTCAGACTGGTGCAGCCACTGTGAAAAACAATATGGAATTTCCTCAAAAAACTAAAAATGGAACTGCCTTTTGACCCAGCCATTCTGCTGCTGGGATTACACCTAAGAATCATGAAATACCAATCCAAAAAAATATGTGCACCCCAATATTCATAGCAGCACAATTTACAATAGCCGAGTGCTGGAAGCAATCTAAGTGCCTATCGGTAAATAACTGGTTTAAAAAACTATGGTATACTACTACACAACAGAAAGAAAGAAGGAGCTCCTACCCTTCATGACAGTATGGATGGAACTGGAGAGCATTATGCTAAGTGAAATAAGTCAGTTGATTAAAGACAAATACCCTATAATCTCACCTATAAATGGAACCTAAGCAACAAAACAAACAAGAAAAAAAACATAACCAGAAACATTGAAATAAAGAACAATTTGACAGTAGCCAGAGGAGAGGATAGAAGGTGATACAGGGTAAAGAAGGGGAAGGGTCATCAAGGAACATGTATAAAGGACTCATGGACAAAGCCAAAGAGGGGAAAGGTTGAGGGTAGGATGGCAGAAAGTGGTGGGGGTGAATAGAGATGATTGTACTTCAACAAGAAAGAAAAAAGGTAAAAAAAAAAAGAAGGAAAAAGTCAGTCTTGGGGTAAGCCAGTAGCTTCCACAGTTTACAAGCCACAAAATTTCCACCATGACTTTAAACTGTAAGAAATTATCCCAAAAGTAAGTTTTCCAAATATGACAATTCTAGAAGACAGTATGGTGTGAAAATATTGACTTATTTTCAGAATATACTGACTCCATTGTCTAGCAAAAGAGAAAGAACAAGCCATGAATACTGCATGAAAGACGTTGATTTTGACCATTGTAGAGCTGTGGACATTTTATCCAAGACCTGGGACCATCTAGTTATGTAACACAACTCATATTTTTATCATCATGCATTTTGCTTTATATATCAAGGCTTAAGCAATATATTACCTAGCTTGGTAGATTATCTAAAAATTGAGGTCATAAGAAATGCTTGTGGAAGATCCTGCCTATATCCAAAGGAGAAATCAAATTATCTCTATGATCAATTTGAAAAGTCAAATATGCAAATATAAATGTTAATAATAAGGTAGAGCTGTTGAAACAGTGTGCTTGCAAATTTTATCCATTAAAATATATGCTTTAGAAATCAACTATTTTCTTCTAGTATTCTATTACATATCACTAGAGAACCAACACACATATGTGGAATTTTGTGTCCTATTCATTTTTTTATTAATCTTATTTTCATTCAAAATACAAACTTGATCAGATATGTTTGTTGAATGAATAAATGTATTACATAATAAAGTATTATACTGAATGTGCTTTGTTTTGCACACATTTATACAAACAATGTTTAACTGTGTTATGCACATCTGGTGTCACTAATTTATATCACAGCCATTTCTGTCATTTGCCATAATTTTATATTTGTTGATTTTTTTCAGGATCTTGACAGTATTATGTATTTCTAAAATATATTACCTCAATAAATCAAGATGAAAATAAAGCCTACTTGATGTGTTAATCACACCCACACACACCCAGTCTTTAGTATTCATGGTGTTCAGGCTTTAAAAAATGATTCTCACAAAAATGTAAAAATAGCATCAGATAGTTGTCAGAAGAAATGGTAAGTACAGAGTGATCACATCTGCATGATAAATCATGAGTGCATCCATCAAATTTAAATCATGGCCACAATAATATACATGCGTATGTAGGTGGTGGGGAGGGGAAGCAGGGGTATTTGCATAGGAAAAATAAAACAAATCAAAACAAATGCCTCTTGTTTGTGAGAAAATTCAGGAACACAGATGCATAAATCCTAGAAAAAATTAATTTGCCAATAAATATAGTATAAAGAAAAAAGGAAAAAATTAGTTTGAAGAATACTTCCCCTAAAATAAATTTGCAAAAACACCTTTAGTATTTTGATGTTTCTCTCCATGTCTCTCTCCATCCCTTCCTCTCTCTCTAAAAATAAATAAAATCTTTTAAAAAAGATCATGATAATATAAGAATACATGGTAATACATGACAATATAAAGCCTGCTTTACAGAAATACCTAAAACAAAAAAGCCCTTTTAAACAGATGAAGAATAAATGTCAATGGATTGAGAGTGGGATACAGGGTTACAGAGTAATAAGCAAGCAAACGAGGACAGGCATTTCATGAACAATGATGTTAATGCACATGGAGACCATGATTAACTCAATTCTCTACTCCTGAGATGAAAATAAAGTTTTCTGAATGACATGGGAAGAAGGCAGATTGTCAAATTGTTAAATCAGAGTGAGATAACTACACAAAATGGCTGAGATCAAAAAAGTGAAATACTTTAAACTGCAAACAGTAGAACACAAAAATAGCAATTAATCCTTATTTCCCTTACATTTCAACAAATACTCTCACATACCAGCTCCGAAGAGGTCATTCACAGTGCTTATGATTTCATCATCATTTAAAGTGGCAGTTTTGGTAGTGGCATATTTGTTGTGGCATGTACTAATCAGAGCATCAGTAATGTCTCGCATATGGTCCTGAGGAGACAAATCTTAGCATGACTATTGATCCCTATTTACATTTTATGTCATATGTGAATCTCATGCACCATGTCGTATAAAATGAACTCAATTTGCCTAGGAATATGAAGACTATAGTAAATCATTTTAAACCTTACAGCCAATTTTGCTTGTCAAATTTTAATGCTCAATTTTAAAAGAATGTAGAATAGAAAACCAAGAGAGCAAACTCAATTTTCTTTTTAAAGTTTCTTTCAATCCATAAAAAAGTTCCTATGGCTGGAAGCATAGTTGAAAAAATTAAAGATTAGCTTACCATGTAGACATTGCTGGGTAATGAACATAATCAGAGGTTTCCAAAGCCATTGTAAGAATTTTACTATAATCAGCATGCAGACAGAAATGAGGCTGAAGTAGGTTAGGGAGTAACAAGAAAAACTTAGGACTTTACAAATTCTTTTACTTATTGTATTTGTTCTAACATTCCTGAATGGTACCTTGAAACAAATTTTTTATTGCCTCTTCTTTTTCACTGGAAGGGCCTTAACTCCTTACATTTCTTCATTTGCTCAATTATCCATCTTTTCATTTTTATTTTTTCATGATGTCATCATTTCAGCAAATCAGCCTTCAACAGCTAGTATTCTTTATAGTACATACATATTTCATGAGAGAAAGTTACTCTTCTGTGGACCATTAAGAATGGACCAAAAACATCACAGTGGCCTCACAAAAAGGTCCATTTTTGTCACCTGAAGTAACTTCTCAAAGTTTATTTCTATATAGTAAAGGTACTCAAGTAGAAAAAGAGGGTAAATAGGGAGCACCCTATACAATATATTTTTTGTAATTAATCAAAACACTTTCTGAAAAAAATGCTTACACTTTTAAGACCTCATAGTTTCAGATGTGAAATGGAAGAGAAAAAAATCAGTGGTTGATTTTTTTCAAAGAATTTACCTACATGGTAATTTTATTCACCAGCCAAATACAGATTCACAATTCAAGTATGTACTTTAGCACACACTGGAGAAATTTCTGAGGTCTCAAAGAACTCAGAACTCTTCTTAAAGTCCCTACATTAGAACGAAGTAATACTGCCTTATAATCTCACTGACTGAAACTCACATTTTTTAATAGTTTGTGTAAGGGTCGTTATGGCAAAATTATAGTGAAAAGAACCAAGGACAAATACATACAACTTCCTGGGTACTCAACACATCTCATCATTATCTTTTGCTTCTCACCAAATCCCTTGTCCTGGTATAAATTTAAATCCTACCTTATCATATGTAGTAAGATGAGCTTGTACGTGTTGTGCAACAAACTGATTGAAGGCCCGATAAAACTCTCGAGGAGCATTTACAATCTGCAGTGGAAGGTAGCGAAAACATGGTATGAAATCGGCCGGATTAGCAGCACTGGAGGCCTTGAGTAACCCATCACTAGTTTTAACTATCTTAAGAAACTCCTTGTCACCGTGGTTATATCTCTTGCCAAAGCAAAGGGCACAGACAATGTTGGCTATTGCACATGTGACAGCATTTCTGGGATCAAAGCTGCCATTCTTAGAAGTCAACTCTGCAAAGACTTTAACCAGCTCAGCAGCTTCCTCAATGACATGTTCCTCAAGTAAGCAAGAGCAGGTGGAGGATTTGGCTTCTGCTTTAGAGAAAGTTCGTAAAGCATTAGAGGCTATTTTCTTATGAAGCTTCCAACTCTCACCATAATTGACAGAAAATGAAAGACTCTTTCCTTCTGCCAAGAAAGAAAATGTGTGCATGTTAGGTCTGCCTGCAAAATGCTCTCCATTCTTGAGTAGTACTTGCTTCACCATTTCCATTCCATTCACCACCACGACAGGCACCATGCCAAGTTTGATGAGAAAAACATCTCCATATTTCTTCCTCATCTCTATGAATGTAAGGTAAGGATGGTCTCCAAGCTGAAGAAGATTTCCTATGATGGGGAAGGACCATGGGCCAGGAGGAGACACCTTCTTTCTCCCCTGACTCCCAAGTGCTCTCACAAAAATAAAAACCACCACCAAAATTATGAGAGAAGTGGTGACCTCTCCAGGAGCTATTGCCAGGTCAAGTATCATTTTCAGGAATAAAGCACCTAAAATAAAAAATATATAAACCTTAGTTTTACCATTCTAAGCATAGACTAAGAGTCTTTCTCCCTTTAAACATTTAAATAAAAAGTACAGACTCTTTGTAGTTATTTGAAAACTATTCTTAACCAAAGTACCAAGAGGATAAAATCATATTCTTATAAAATGCATTGTACCTTTATTCCAATTATATTATTTTGACAATTCTAAACACCAGACCAAATAGTTTTCTGTCAGTCATTGATACAATAGACAGAAGAAGATAATTTTTATGTAGAAAGCACCTTGGTGGTTGGGAAAGAGCTTAAGGCCATAGACGCTAATTTCATACTCATTATTAGCCAAGGATCTTCATCTTGTCACTAATCTAAATCCATCCCAGTTTTCTTATCAAAATATCCTATCTGACAGGATTAGTCATTCATTCTTTCAACAAGTATTTATTGACGTTCCCCACCCCATGTAAGGCACTAAAGAATACAGAATTTCGCAGACTCATGAGGATACTAGATAGACAACAATAAGGAAACAACAGTGGAAAATGCTATAGAGACTTGAGTACAGAGCCATCTGTCATTGTTTAAGGATCAAAATAAATCCTTAAAACGTACTTAGTGAATTATAGCTATTTAGTGAATATCTAATTGTTTGTCTGCCTAACCTGTCCTTACATTTTCCAAGCCTCTTAAAAGGCGCTACTGACGCTACATATCCTTCTGCTCTATAACTTGCCCTTGTAGCCATAGGTGATTGATCCAAGAACGGGCCACTGCCCCAAAATGAACCTTCCTTAGGAAGATGGAATTGGAACTGAGAAAGATCATCTCTCCTTTGGGCAGCTGTATCTACAAAATCTAAGTTTGAAGACACGATTTGGGATCTTTAGCTCACTGGAAGGACATGAGAAACTGTGAAAGCAGGTCTGAAAAATAAATGAAGTAGAAAGGAAAAGAAATAGTAGCCTGAGGGAGGCCCCATGACCTTGCATTCACTACTTCTAATACCTTCATGAGAGCTAGTCCTTGGACTGGATACTTTCCTGTTTAAACTAACTATAATGTGTTACTATTACTTGCATCCAAGAGGGACCTAAGCAAAAAATAAAGTTTCATACACATGCAGAATACATTTGTTAGTCATTTTATTTTACAGTAACTATAGAGGGAATAAAAAACCTTTCTTTAGAAGCATACATAACTAAATTGTTCACATTTCTCAAATTATTTACAGGACAAATAACATTGGGAGGCATTAAAATTGTTCACCAGTGTAAATGTCTAGTTCTCACTAGATTTATTCTAGACATTTTAAATAAATATGCAAGCAAACCCTCGTCACCTGTCTTATCTGATTGCTTCACTTTTCTAAGTTCACAGATAAAATATAGCTAACCGTACTGACTTGGTTGGCACTGGCTACTAAAAACTGAACTTTGGAATTAAAAGTGAGAGGTCAACATTTTCATGAAAAAAAAAAAAAGAAACTGAATACACATTTAAATTAAAAAGAAAAACAGTCCCTAATCAGTGCAACAGCTACAACTTGCAAAAACCTCATTTTCTCTCAGTTCACAAAGGAAACAGTGGGGGCTTCATTGCGTTTCTGCTTTGCAACATGCTGATTTTGCAAAACATTTTCCATTAAAAATAAATATGACCTTGTATTGCACACTTACCATGTGTCTGATCCAGAACCAAACATTAAATCTGCACTGTCTTTTAAAACTTGCCCTTCTGAGAGAATTATAGAGAAGCTTAGAGAGATAAAGTCATTTCCCCCATTTACTTCCCATGTTTTCTGAGCTGAATAACGCATCAATAACCTTTTGCACTTATTTTGTTTTGTTTTTACAAAATTTAATTTTTGGGGGGGTGGGGGCATTCACCAAATTGCCAGTTCACACATTGAGAATCATCAGTTGCATTTCCAAAGCAGGATACTAAATAGGTGAGAAGTGGTTGTATCAGAAAGAACTCTGGGCACTCATAAGGATGACTGGGATTCCTGCCTCCCTCCTGCCCTGTTCAGCTGTGAGACTTCCGCTAAATCACATCTGCCTTCGCCTCATTTTCCTCGTCTGTAAAATGACCACTTCGGACTGGAAGACTTTGAAGGCCAGCTGCAGTCTTCAGTAATCAAAGCTAGCAGGGAAAAGGGAGCAGAGGCACGAATGTGACGCACGGGGTTAATTACCCAGCAATATTATGTTGCCAGCGTTTCCAGGGCAGTTTACAGTTCATCAACAAATGTAAGTAACTGTGATCACTGTGAATTCTTGTTCAGGCTGGGCTCTTCTAGCTCCATTTATTAAAATCTCTTTGGCTGCTTTCCAGGGCCAGACGTATTGCCGCAACTTTCTTGGAAAGCTCTGAAGGTACATTCTGTTCCTGTTGTTTTGGGGGTGAATTGGGGCTAAGGACAGGGAGTAAAAGGTCCCCTACAGGTGGGCTGCTGCATCATCAAAGATTCCAGGGGAACTCTAGATACCAGCCAGGTAAGGAGAGCATGCGTAGGTTGGGGGATTTTGTACTGATTCTCAAACGTAGATTCACATTATATGCCACCTCTCCACCCCCCGAAGCTGTTTAAACCATTGCAATGATCACATCCCACACAGACCAATTACATCCAAATCTCTAGGGATGGATACATTTTTTAAAAGCTCCTCAATGTGACTGAGGGGAATTTCAAGTTGAGGACCTTTTTGGAGGAGTAACAACCTGTATGAGATCAACAAAGCCATTCATCCCAAATTGCAGTGAAGCTTGGAAAGCTCACCTGTGCCCAGAAATCTTGCAGGTCAGTGCGAGGAGGAGTCTGCGGTGGGATCTAGCCACTGAGAAAGTTTTGGAGAAAGCAGAAGGTATCCTAGGAAAGAGCCGTCTGTGCACAGCGGCTGCAGGCCTCGGGAAAGTCTGGGAGAAAACTTTCCAGGAAGAGACCCGGGAAGGGAGGAGTCTGGAACTGGATTAGGACATTTGAGAGCTAGAAGGAGGGATGAAAAAGCCTCCGCAGCCAAAATTGGGCCCAGGAAGCTGGGAAATTCCACCGTGAGTGGAAGTAGAGGGACGGATGGAGCTAGGGATCATGACAAAAGGAGTAGGACGGAAACTGATCTTGGAAAAAAGCAAGGCAGGAGAGGGTGGACGGGAAGACTAATCATTTTTAAATTGTTTGTGACAAGCAGAGGTAGTTTCAAAAAGTAGCAAAGAAACGAGGAGGAAAAATAGGATTGTACAGCGGCATTGCTTGCTGTGAGTTTCAGGAAACCAGGAGAATGCACCACACTCTCGACAAGGAGTTGGGGAGTGGGGGGAGGGGAGTGGGGGAGGGGTGGGGAGATGAATGGAATTAAAAATCTAGGAAGCTTAGGTTTCTCGGGTAGATTTGGCAAATTCCTCAGGGGTTTTCACCATCCGGACAGATGTGCATTTCTACAACTAGAACAGTCAGCCTCTGAGGATATTTACAGCTTTGTTTTGAGAATATATTCTCACCTACATCAGGGCACTTTTTATACCTGAAGTCTACTTTCTCTACCTATTACTAGGTAAATGACGCATGGTTTGGGGATATCTTCCTGTCAAAAGGTCTGCAGCTTATTACATAACTAACTTAAAAAAAAGTTTTAGAGTCTTTGGCTTGGAAAATATTTGAGGTTTCAAGGTCAGTTTTGAATGAGAATATCCAAGAATGATCACTGTTAGTCAGTATGTTCTCACATAAGGAAGAAAGCAAGCCCCCAAAGTGAATGCTAAAGATAATGTAGTTACCAAAGGAAAAATTTTCAGGCCCCAAGGTTTAGTGTCAAATTCACACACACACACACACACACACACACACACACACACACACACGCACACACACTAGATTTCTAAATATCCAGACTGTAAAAATTCAAAAAAATCTGGCAAAGTCCTGAAACCATGGAAAGTTTTTGACCCCCTAGCAGTACTCATGCTAATAATCATGTCATACCTAGCTATTGAAAAAAGTATTCCTAATGTTTTTCCATGAAGTATCATCTTCTCTGATATAACTAACCCTACATTAGATTAAAGTATAGAAACTATGTAGCCATAGCAGGAACTTTGTGCAAGCACCCATAATTTAGACTGTTGGTAATAATTGCTTGATAATGTGTTATTTGAAAGCTTTTATAGAAGATAATGAGAACTGCCTTGGATTAAATGGCCAGGGGTGGTGTATTAGTTTCTTAGAGATGCTATAACAAATTACCGCAAACTTGGTGGATTACAACAACAGAAATATATTAACTCTTGGTCTCAAGGCCAAAATCTGAGATCAAGGTGTTAGCAGGGCCCTGCTCCTTCTAAAGGCTGACTTTTCCACCTCTTGGTGGCACCAGGTTTTCCTTGGCTTGTGGCTGCACATACTAGACAGGGACTAGTAAAATCCCTGTCTGTTTTCACATGGTCTTCTCCTCTTCTTCCAGTCTTTCCTGTGTGTCTTTTATAGGGATGCCTGTCATTGGATTTAGGGCTCAATTGGATAATCCAGAATGATCGCCACTGAAAATCCTTAGCGTATTCCATTTGCAACAGTCCTTTTGTCAAATGAGGTCATAGTCACAGGGTCTGGAGTGTAGACATATCTTTTTGGAGGCCACCATGCAGCCAATTACATGTGTGATATCACATTCATTACCATTGCCCTATAGTGAAAAATTGAACTCAGGTCATTCAGATTCTATTTTCCTTTTTGTTTTTTCTCCTGTGGCAAGTAGTTTAGCAGGGTCTCTATTTCTCCTGGGTTCCAATACAAGCTCTGTTATTTCATAGGTTCATGTATCAGAACATGTTAATAAATCCTGCTCTATTTCAGTAATCCTTCTCTGTAAAATGAGGACTTCTCACAGTATGTATCTCAGCGGTTAGTTAAAAGAATGATTTAATATCTGTAAAACACTTAATATTTGGCATGCAATAATTATTTGAAAAAAGCAATAGCTTCAGTTTATAGAAAAGGAATGTTATACTCATAGGGATGAATAGGGGACAGGGTGCTTAGCGGAGAAGGTGATATTTAAAATAAATTATAAAGCATATATGGGAAGAGATGCTAAGCAGAAAAGAACATTAGAAAATGTAGAGAGGTTTAAAAAAATAGTTTTGCATGGTTAGGAAATAAAGTGAGGTAGAAGGTGAGCCTGCAAATATGTACCTAAGTATGTTCCTAGTGGCTTGGTCCAGCCGATTCAGCCACTTACATATTTTTCACTCTCCTGGCATCGTTATTCAGAATTGCCATTACCTGGATCTCGTCCCTATTAAATTGGTCCTGGGCTATTTTTTATAGTAGTTAAGATTACATTCATAGCCAGTATGAACAACATTTAAATGGCTTAACTAAATAGGGTTTATATTTCTTACACAACAAGATATCTCAAGGTAAGTGGCTGCTTCCATTGGTTCAGTAGCTCTGTGACAGAATGATATTTCTACCACCCTTTGCTCCTGTCCCTTTGGCTGCTACATGGCTGCTGCAGCTCTGTCCATCGCATCCATATCAGAACAAGGGGGGAAGAGCATGTCAGCCACATTTGCACTATTCTATTATTCAAGAAACCATGTTTCCCAGAAACCACAAGGAGAAATGTGCTTAAGTCTCATTACTATCACAGAAGATGAGCAAGCATTTGGGTTGCCATGATTCACTGCAAAGGAAAAAAGGCCTAGCCCTGGCTGGTGTGGCTCAGTGGATTGAATGCTGGCCTATGAACCAAAGGATTACCTGTTTGATTTCCAGTCAAGGTACATGCCTGGGTTGCAGGTCAGGTACCCCGTAGGGCGTGCACGAGAGGCAACCACACATTGATGTTTCTCTCCCTCTCTTTCTCCCTTCCTTCCCCTCTCTCTAAAAATAAATAAATAAAATCTTTAAAATAAAAAGAAGGCTTAATTAATAAGACAAAAAGGTAGACTGGATATTGGGAGGACAATTAACGTTATCTGCCACACATTGTACCTAGTGGTCTAGTCTCTCCCCCAAGGCATGCTTGACTCTGACAGTCTAATCGGCTTTCAAATAGATGAATCTGATTATATTATTTTACTAACTTTCAGTCAGTATGCAGAGTACATTGCATGTTATTCAGTAGCATCTGTGACTGACTTATTTGCCTTCTCAGTGTTATCTGTTGCTATTCTACTCCCTTATGTTTTGTAACATATCTGCTTCAGTTCTCTCTCCCTTCTCTTAGTCACTGTGCACCTAGGATTTCATCTGGAAATAGGAGATGCTCAATATAGATGTGTGGTGTGAATGAAAGACTTCCTCATACACTCGAAGTTTTACCCTGCTTCTGTACTTTAGTTTCTACTGTTCTCTTTGCCTGGTATGCCATTACACTTTACATTCAATTTAATCCACAGGATATATGATTCTATGAAACCTCATCTTGCTTGCTCTCTTTTCCCTTTTCTGTCTGTTACAGTGGATACTGTGGTGTCTTGCCAGGATCTGCACTTCAGGATTAATGCACACATCTTAGTTGTTGAGAATTTCTGCTACTGATAGCTCTCGACCCTGAAAATTTTGCCTTTAGTTTCAAAATATCTGCTAGCTCGAGACATCCTTTTTTCCTGGGGTGGCCTGCAGCATGACTGGCTGGTGCACAGAAACAGAAGCCCTGCTGTGTTGGCTCAGTTTGGAATGAAGGCTCATTCTAGCCCCATTGTTCCCCAGGGGATCAACTGGGACTTTCATTGCAAGAGCATCTGTATTGTGGATCAAGTTCCTATTCTGCCTCAATCTGCTTTCCCTACTTCATAACAAAGTTCTGTTCTGATTGATCAGCTCAATAAAACTTGGATGGAGAAATTTCCATTCAGAACAAATTTCCAGGGAATCCAATCAAAAACAGCTCTACTGGTATTGTGACAATCCGTCTATAGTCTTTTGGCCAATTCTGGTCTTGTAGGGATGTTTACCATCTTCAAAAACAGACTGTCTCCTGCAGTCAACTCTGCCATGCAAGTCTGAATGGCCACCATGCCAGAAGGATTATTTGTCTTGCATTCAAAGAGAGGAAGAGAGATTTTCTAGAGAAAGTACTATTAGGAAGACTTGTCACGTCTAAAAAACTAGACATTTAATTTTATGTTTCTTCTTTTATGTTTTTTATATTTTTATTAAGCATGTTTTATTGATTATGATATTACAATTGCCCCAGTTTTCCCCTTTGCTCCTCTCATCCAGTACCCCCATTCCCTCCAGCAGTCCCCCCCTTATTTCATGTCCATGGATCACACATATGAGTTCTGTGGCTTCTCCATTTCCTATATTATTTTCAACATACCCCTATCTATTTTGTACCTACCAATTATGCTTCTTATTCCCTGTATCTTTTCCCCCATTTTCCCCCTTCCCTCTCCCCATGGATAACCCTCCATGTAATCTCCATTTTTGTGATTCTGTTCCTGTTCTGGTTATTTGCTTTATTTGTTTTGGTTTTTAGGTTCCATTTCTTGATAGTTGTGAGTTTGTTGTCATTTTACTGTTCATAGTTTTGATCCTCCTCTTTTTCTTAGAGAAATCCCTTTAACATTTCATATGATAAGGACTTGATGATGATGAACTACTTTAGCTTTACCTTGTCTGGGAAGCACTTTATCTGCCTTTCAATTCTAAATTGTCAAAATGATCATTAAACACAAATGTCTTTATCTGTACAGATGACTTACATTAATTATAATGTTGACCTTCCTTCTGATCACACCCAAATACAACTATTCTCACCAAAGACATAAATACCCACACAACAGTGTTCTTGACAGCGAGTAGGAAGTCTCCAAGAAGTCTCAAATATAGGCCATCTACATTGGCCCATTCTCAAAAAAAGCAGCTTAAATCTTTTTGCTTTGTATGCATATAGAATAAAATCAATTTACTATCCATTTTTTATTGATAAAATAGACTTTGGTACAAGATCTAAAGATAACCATATGTGGATAACACATAGCAGATATTGGCTATCTATATTTCTTTGTCCTGCCAAGATTACTGTGACTCCTAACGGGAAACTCAAAGGCCAGGTAATGATTGTGGCTCATAAAGTGAGTTACAGTTGGTGACTGTGTTAGACAACAGAATATCAATAGCAAAACCTGTGTATAAATTTTGGCTCCCTCAAAACTCAACTACTAATAGCCTACCATTAACAGCCTTACTATAACACAAACAACTGATTAATATGTATTTTATATATTTTTTATATCATGTCCTTACAATAAAGTGAGCTAGAGAAAAGAAAATGTTATTAAGAAAACCATAAGGGGAGAAAATATATTTATAGTATTTATTTAAAAAGTGGACCCACCCACCATGACTCACGTGGCTCAGTTGGTTGGGCATTGTCCTGCAAAGAGAAACATCACTGGTTTGATTTCTGGTTAAGGCACACGCTTCGGTTGAAGGTTCAGTCCCAGGCTGGGTATGTATGAAAGGCAAGTGATAGATGTTCTCTCACATCAATGTTTCCTTCTCATTCTTTCTCCCTCCCTTCTCCTCTCTCTAAAAAGTAAATAAGTAAATACAAATTAAAAACAAAATTAAAAAATGGATCCACTCAATTCAAATCCATATTGTTTAAGGGACAACTGTATATGCCAAATTCATAGTAGACATTCAATTAGTGATAGTTGCCATTGTTACTATGAATATCATTGCTGTTGCTGCTGTTACATCAAGAAGTGTAATATCGAAAATCACATGATCAGTTTGGTCAGTGTAGTCATTCAAAATAGATAATTCATGGAGGGAGAAAGGGGAATTTTATTCCACAACACAAGAAATTTTTTTTCTTAGAAATGTAAAATAGCCCTGGCTGGCGTAGCTCTGTGGATTGAGCATGGGCCTGTGAAGCAAAGGGTTGCTAGTTCGATTCCCAGTCAGGGCACATGCCTGGGTTGCAGGCCAGGTCTCCAGTAGGGGATACATGAGAGACAACCACACATTGATGTTTCTCTCCCACTCTTTCTCCTTCCCTTCCCCTCTCTCTAAAAATAAATAACTAAAATATTTTTAAAAAATTTAAAGTATTACCATATTTCTACATTTTTCTTTACATGATTCAATCTGAAAGAAAGAACTTTTTCTTCTATATCTCACTTAGGTATAATGAAATGTAAATTTTAATTTAGCAGTGCCTACTTCATTTCTAAAAAAACTCAATTTTCTGTTGCATAAATCATATCATTAATTTTGTCTTCAGATAGACAACATGTGGTCTGTCGCATATTCTACAGTGTGCTATTTTTTTTTTACTGAGACACAAGAATTTTTCCTCAAATACTATACAATATTTTTCATTCTGATAAATTCCACATTACTAGTATGAAAAACTACTACTGAACATTGCACACAGTGAAAGTAAGGTTAAATTAGTGAGTTTTTCTTTAATTTCTCATGCATGTGTGCTCAGGCTTGAAAAATTATAATCACATGTATTGGTTTGTGATGTGGTTTTATTAGCTTAATATATTTTATAGCTAATATATGGGACCATGGCAAAGAAATAAAATCAATCAGCTAGTAAGTTTCTATTATCCAAACAATTTGTAATAAGAAGCTGTCACATATGATAAAATTAGAATTAAATATTCAGAATTCCATAATACTGATTTTTAAAATATGGTAAACACTCATGCAGTTTGGAAATGTGACTTTCTGGTTAATTTAGGATTTTGATTAACTGTTTATGTACATATCGATTAATTATTTTAAAATAAAATGCATTTCATTGTAAAATTGCATTGGTCATAAATAGTGTTTTCCAATATGAGACTGTTGCTGCTCTAAAGTTTTGAGTCAATCAATGTGTATATTAACAGAATGAAGAGATAAAAATACAAGAATATCTCAGCAGATGTACAAGAAGGATTTGACAAAATTCAACACTTTTCATGATAAACACACTCAACAAACTAGGATTAGGAAAAAACCTACCTCAACATAATTAAAACCCATGTGTAGAAAGCCCATAGTTAACATCATGCTCAATGGTGGAAGAGTGGAAGCTTTTCCTTCAAGATCAGGAATAACACAAAGATGCCTACTTTTGCCATTTGTATTCAACATAATACTTAAATCCTAGCCAGAGCAATTAGACAAGTAAAAGAAATAAAAGACACCCAAATTAGAAAGGAAAAATATCACAAATGACATATCTTATACTTAGGAAATATACACAATTCTATTAAAAAATAGATCTAATCAATATATTCGGCAAAGGTGCAGAATACAAATCAACACACAAAAATCATTCATGTTTCTACACATGAAAAATGAAAAATCTGAAAAAGAAATTAAGAAAACAATTTCATCAAAATGATACTATCAAAAAGAATAAGATACTTAACAGTAAACCTAACCAAAGAAGTGAAAGGCTTGTACACTGAAAACTATAAAATATTGCTGAAGTAAATTAAATAAGACACAAGTAAATGAAAAGACATCCCATGTTTATGAATCAAAATTCCAATGGTTGTTTTTGCAGAAAAAGAAAAACCCGCATCCAAAAATTTATACTGAATCATAAGGAGACCTGAATGATCACAACAATCTTGAAAAAGAACAAAACTATAGTTCTAACACTTTCTAATTTCAAGAGTTACTACAAAACTATAGTAATCAAAAGTCAGACACGTAGACCATTAGAATAGAATGGATAGTCAAATGGCATTGGCACCATGTAGAAGAATCATTTGACCATGTATGTGACCATCAAAATTAAGTTTTGTGCATCAAAGCACACTATCAACAGAGTGATGACACAACCCACAAAATGGGAGAAAATATTTGCACATCATGTGTCTGACAAGGGATTAATGTCTAGAAGATATAAGGAATTCCTGCAACTCAACAACAATAATAACTTAAGAGAAAATATGGGCAAAGCCTTAAATATATAAAGTTATAATTTTCAAACATATAAAAGTGACCAAAAAACACATGAAGGACACTCGACATCACTAATCAACAAAGAATGGCAAATCATACCACAATGAGCTATCACTTCACACACACGAGAATGGCTATCATAAAACCAAAACAAAATGAAACAAAAATCCCAGGAAATGACAGGCGTGTCAAGGTTGAGGAGAAATTGGAAACTTTTTGTGTCACTGATGGGAAAGGAATTTGAAATGGTGACAGCAGCTGTGGAAAACAGCATGGCACTTTTTAAAAAAATTAATCATTTAATTACCATACTTCTAAAAGACACTCTCTTTAACCAAACTTTAATTAAGCTTATCTGAGCCCTCTTTTGACTAGACCTTGTCCTGGGCCCTGTCTTCAGTTGGCCTAGTCCAGTCATGGAAAGAATCCTACCAAGTCAGCTTAGAAAGAATGTCTTACCCTCGACATCTGATCAAATTCCTAAATCCCTCACGCTTGGTAACTGATCACCCAGGTCTGCCTTCAGAATTCTGTTAAGTCATGTTAGCATGAATTCCTCTACCCTTTATGTCTCCTATTAGCAATTTTCTATCCATTAAACCGTTTAATCTGCTGATTGGCAACAAATTCCCAGCTTTTCTTGTCCAGTCTCTCTCCCCTATTGTGACAGTCTTGATGCCTATTACAATAGCCCTGAATAAAGTCTTTCTTACTGGTTAAAAGTGTCAGAATAATGTTTTCTTCAACATGATCCAGAAATTCACTGTTAGGTATATAACCCAAAATAATCAATGGTGGGGACTCAAACAGATATTTGGACACCTGTGTGCATTGCGGCATTATTCACTACAACCAAAAGGTGAAAGCAACCCAAGAGGCCATTGATGGATGAATGGATAAACAAAATATTCTCTGTGCATACAATAAAGTATTATTTAACTTTAAAAAGGAAGGAAATGATGACATACACTGCAACATGATAACCTTGAGGGCATTATCCTAAGTGAAATAAGCCAGTAACAGAAGGAAACATATTGTCTAATTCCACTTATATGAGGTACCAAGAGTAGTCAAATTCATAGAGACAAAAAAGGAGAATGGTAGCTCTTACGGTCTGGGTGTGGGAAAGAATGGGAAGTTGCTGTTCAGTATTTAATATCACTGAACTGTACACTTAAATATGGTAATATTTATATACTTGCCACAATAAAAAAGCTGTGACTGAAATTCTCAAGTGAAAAACTATCATTCTCAATACATTATGTCTTTATTTTGTCAGTAATATCATGACATAATTCCAACTTATTTAGTATGTACTCCTCATTCAGTTGATACCACGGCATAAATTTAAAAAATGAACATGTGGTCAAAATTGTCTTTCAAGCATACCTTGTGTTGATTAAATTTTTTTAGTTTAATTCTTTATTTGTGTATCATTTCTAAACATTTCACAGATAAGTAAGCTGGGGTTTATTTTTACCCTTAATCATAATATTATAGTGTTTGAATATCTGACCTTTTCTTAACTAGATAGAAAAGCCACTCTTTCTTTATAAAAATAATTTCAGAGAGTGCTTGACCACAGAAGTAATTGCTATGACTATATTAATAGATCTGGATTTGACCTGAGATTACAATGAATCCATTATAAAGGCTGAAAACAAACTCAAGAAGGTATCTAGTTTATGTGTTCTATGAAAGACCCACCCATTCCAGGAAGATGGCCCTTTATTATTTCATTCACTTTTCTAAGACTCTCAATAGAGTCTATTCTACTTCTTAATAATACTATTCCTGGTTCAAAATGTCCTTGTTTGACAATATGCTCTTTATAAAATTCATTCCCTCTTATTCTTCCTACTTAGGAAATAATGTAGTCTGTTTCTATAGTGCATGTTTCAATAAAAGAAATGTGCTCATCTCTGTTAGGGGATTTGTGCTATTTTGAAGAGGAAGCCAGGTTTATTTAATCTGCGAGTTCCCTTGGCATGTGAATGCGTTGAACTGAGCAGGGGCAAACTTTCTGTCAAAGAGCATCATTACCAACAGATGAAGAACCAAGGAGGGGAACCTTAAATTCTGAGACAGACTTTGATGGCTAATTTAGTGGCTATGCTTCCCATACATTAAGCTATTTGGTGAAACTAAAAGTGTAGATAGAAAATTTCCAAAAATATTTATCTCTGTGGTGTAATAACTAAAAAGTGGTTGATTAAGAATTCTATAACCCAGATCATTTGTTTATTTTAATGAAACTGGTCTTCTTTAAAAAATTAAAGACTATCCTTAATTAATGCTCCAGTGAAAAAATCCTGAGCTGAGGGTACAAGGATGCAAAGGGTGCAAAAGATGGACTGCCAAGGGCAACGTAAGGTGTTGAGATTTTATTAGGGTTCTAATGACTTTTATTAGTGCTCTGGGTGCAAATAAGAGAGCCTTTGAGTGGTCTGCTTCTAACCCTGTTTTTCCAATTAGCCCTGTTGGTTTCCCTTGCTGCAGAAATCCCAGTATTGCTGGGGTAGATATAGTATATTATTGCAGTAACATCTAGAATGTAAAATTTTTGAAGGATTATTTACAGCTTTATACAAACGATCTCATTTAATCCTTAATACAAGATTTTTGAGTTCATTATAATTACATCCATTTTTGAGAATATTTCTCTGTGGTTCAATTGTATTTTTGCAAGGATATACAAAGAAGTCCCCTAAATCCGTCAAGCAGTTACTAAATGGCATCACTTATCACCTTGGTTTCATCATTCTCTTTCTCTCAGCCTTTACAGGCAAGTTGCAGACGTGCTTGATGCCCCTTTACCTCTAAGTATTCCAGAGTGTATTTCTTAAAAACAAAGACAGTCTCTTACATAACTACAGTACAATTAACGTCAGGAAGACAACATTGATACAACAATATTATCTTACTCAAATTGCCAGATAATGTTCTTTATAGCAAAAGAAATACATTACATTCAGTGGTCTAGAATTGTCACACAGTTTTCCATTGTCTATTGTGATTTTTAACATTAAAAAGATTATGGGCTCGTTATTAGACTGTCATTAAATATAAATTCATCTGATGTTTCTTCATGATTATGTTCAGATTATGTATTTTTGCCAGAGCGTTCCAGTGGTGGTTTGTATCTCTATCACAGTCACACAGCTCATTAACATGGGGGCCGTCACGTAAGCCTGAGCCAGGACCCAAAGGCCAGGCCCTCAACATCCGTGCATAACATCACGAATAATTTCAGAACTAACAAAGGTCCATGGTTTCTATAATTATCACTGAAGATTTACTCCAACCTCTGACACATACTGGATTAAGAGCAGGGAAACCAAATGATATAGTAGTATAGACCTATTATAGGAAATACACGCTCATTTCCTATTGTGCAGGAAATACGATTGAAAAAGCTAATAGAAAAGTTTGAAATTAGAAAACTATGAAAAAGTTAACTATAGAAAAATTTAAAGTTTAATGGAAAACTTTATCAAAGATGTATTTTGTGTGTCTTCGACTATCAGTTTTACGATTCCTTACTTTACTTGCTTTTTTGGTGCCTGTCTTGTTTTCTTGCCCTAAAAATTTGTTACACATCATGAAAGGGTCAGTTTGATTCTACAATACTTCAATTTACATTGGTGTATTTCTAAAGAACATAATTTAAACATTATAATCAAACTCCCCTGCATTGCAGAAATTCAGTGCCTAAAAGCTTGCATAAAGGTGGTGATTTCTATGTAACATCTGACTCTTCTAATTATTTCAAAATCCAAGCAATTACCAAAATAGACTTAAAAATAGTTTCATGGATCAATATCAATAAATAAGCCTCCATATTTTCAAAACTCCACACATCTTGAGCTAATTTTTCTAATGCCATTATTATGATGCAAATTGAAACTTAAGGCAATAATTAGTACTTTGAATTATCATTGATATTTTGTCCACGAGTATCCTTAAAGTCAGTTCTACAAATTGAAACTTACATTTATTCTGGTTATTTTTACTTAAAAATTTCAGTTTCTGTACTTTTCAACATCAGAATTGGCTTGATTTTGACTGGTAAAAGTAAAATGCCCCTGAAATAAGCATAGCTTCTTAGTGTGCATTGGAATTGCATATACAAGAATAAATACATTAAAAATTATTTAAATCTATAACACTTATACCACATTTCAAATATTACCATTCACTCTCAACACAGAGGTCCTGGAAAATTCCATGGCTCATTGAGAAAAATTAGGGACTATTTGATTTAATGTTTTTCAAAGAGGTGGGTTTAGCTCACTAGTAGGTCGTGACCAGTGAACCTGTTGTTTTAGTGTGCGTGTTAAGACATCTGAATGCATGGCTCTTTTGTGTACTGTGTGGAAAAGGAAAATAGTTTACTTAACTGTGACATAATCAAAGAAACCTTGAAATCCACTGCTTTCATCTATATTCAGTTCCAGCTTACTCTTCACTGTTACATTCTGCAAATAACTAGAGGTGATGTATTTTGTTCATTGTTTTTTTACCCCCGCCCACCCTAGATGTTTCTAGGGCCTTTTTCACAGTCTTTCTTTACCCTCTCCCCGTGAAACAGACAAATAAACTTTTCACCGAGGACTAGTACCTCCCCCTCCACCCTCAGCTTTCTCATAAAATTTCAGCCTGAATGCCAGCATGTTCTTTATTTCAGCTGGTAGAGTTTTCTTCCTTTCACTGGTGGTGATCCTAAGTCCCTTCCCACCTGATGAAATTTGCCTAAACAAAATTTCTGTTTGTCTAATTTGTTAATTATTATATACCGAATGCCTAGCAGATAGTATGAACTCTGTAAATATTTGTTAAATAAATAAATGAATATTACAAACCTACTAACAAGCATGATCCTACCTTTCACTATAAAATGGCCATCCTAAACTATCCCTCTCAAGCAAGTTGTTTAATCTGATTCTCAAATGACTAAAAGCCTCCTCCCCAGAGACTGTACAATTAAGAGACGAGGGAGTTAGAAGAATCTATTCTTGAATGAGACTACAGTAGGGCTGGCTGCCAATTAAATCCAGCCAGCAAAAATGTTTTGGTTGGTTCACACATTTTAATTAATGTCCTACATTTAGGCATTAGAAATTCTCACATAAAACCTCAGCTTGTCTTGAAAGATCAAAAGATCTAGCAACATCAGGACTATTGCTGGGAGGAGCTGGGATGGCTGATTTACTTGGATGAGTCTTGTGTGTAAATTTTTCTCTTAGTTTGTCTCCCTTACCAGATGTGAGTTCCCCAGATACATCGTATCCTGTGTGTGTGTGTGTGTGTGTGTGTGTGTGTGTGTGTGTGTGTGTGTGTGTGTGGTTTGGGGGGGTCAGGACTCAAAGTATGTGAGATGAGTGCATAAATTATAAATGAGCCCCCCTGTTTAAGGCTATCTGTGAAGATGGCTTAAATAACTCTAAGGTTCATTCCTCTGTTCTTCTCCTGGCTGCATTTAGTTTTTCCCACAGGAATCATATCTAAGCTCACATTTCAGCTATCATGTCCACCATAAAGCATAAAGCCAAATTTTCAAGCCTGGCCTGTTGCCTGGATTCTAATCAGAAATCTCTAACCGTCCCTCAACAACTCAGTCTGCATCAAGAACTTACTGTGTTATCTGGCCAAAACATACTTTCCAACTGACTGCCCAATATTTTGAATGCCTCCATTACCCTTCCATGCATATAACCTTGAAGCCTCAGCAATTTTAGATTCCTCTTTATCCCACGCCAGCCACATTCAGTGAGTTATTAAATGTAGTTTATTCATTCTTCAATATATTAAATGTCTCCATTTTACTGTTCTGCCTCTATTCCAGGTCAATTTTATCATCATGATAAACACTTAATTGCTCTCCTTGCCTCAAGCTTTTCTATATAAATTTATTTATAATATCAACAAATGTCTACCAAATGCTCACCAGTGTCTTAGAAGTTAGGAACTACAGCAGTGAACAAAAGTGATAGAGTCCCTACCCTTTTGAAAATGTCAGATAGTAATAAATTATATGAAGGAAAGCAGAGTAGGAAAATAGGAAATGATGAATTAAAGAACTACATTTAAAAAATAATTGTAATTCTTTTCACATTTTTATTTATACTCAATTAAAGAAAATTTATTGCATATAGTTTCCCAGAATGAACTTTCTGAAACATTTCACATTATGGCATTTGTGTATTCAAACACATTCAACAAATTATTCACCTATAAAACAAGTGGAATATAAACCAAACTAGTTAGTTCAGGTTGGATAATCTGGTCCCAAGTATTCCTTTTTGCCTTTGGTCTATAAACACGAAACTCTAGAAATACAGTTAACTTTCTGGCCTTAATACTTTTCTACTTTATAGGCCCATTGCCATTACATACACATCTCTCTGAGGCACCCAACCCTTCAGATCTCAGTACAAAAACCCTTCTCCTTTCTCCCTGCTCTAGGTCATCCAGTATGACACAGAATCTACCACCTTTTAATTAACTATCTCCTTGTGGTCGTATTTTATCTTCCCAGGTGGATGGCACACTTTTGAAAGGCGACTGTCTTATATTACATTGCACTCTTTCTAGTACCTTATGAAATGGTTGGCACAGAAACATGTGTTTGTGAAGTAAGGGCTGACCAATCAGTTACCTGAGTTGACCACAGCCAGTCTCTGTGGGTCTCCCTGGGCACATGCCTGCATCATCTGCTCTTTTCTCTTGGTGACATTAAGCCCATACCTGAAACAGAGTCATGACTTGAATTTTCTACTGGAATATGTATTTTATTTTCCCCTTGAAAACATGTGCCACTGTAATCCAAATAGATCTTAACACCATTTTCTGCCTGGAATGACATGCTTTGTTGTATCAGGAAGTTAGCTTTGCACACTTGCCACAAAGGGGAGCAGCAGCTCTGTTTGAGAAACCAGAACGACCACATTTTCATTCCTTTACAGCTGCCACCCTAATGTTTTTCTGTCCCCCATGTTTGTTCCCATGATGTTTCCTATTTTTGTTTTTTTCTTTTACACGTATTTCTCACAACTGAAGGGAAACTTCTTCACTTTAAAAAGGAAATTTTGTCATAGTTTCCTTAATTCTATTCCTCCAGACATTAATAGTTTAATTTGTATGCAGATTCTTAATTCCCTATTTTTAAGAAAGTAGATATCTACTGTGGAACCAGTACTTTTGAAAAGTACTTATTATTGGATAGAACAACTCAAGGGGAAACCAGAAAATAACTTTCGGTCAATATCTGACATGGATGGCAGGTAACAGATACTTTTGTCTCTCAGTTTAACTAAAGTATATTTAACTAAAGTATATCTCTCAGTTTAACTAAAGTATATTTAACTAAAGTAAAATAAATATTTAATGTTTGCCAAATATGAAACATTTTTAACTAAAACTGGGTGTTATGATACTAGAGACATATAAAATTATAGGTATGCATGTATGTATGTATGTATAAATATAAAATAGAGCTAGCAGAAATATTAGAAATAATCTGGACCAAAGTCTTCCAGTTAACAGATAAGGTCATCCAATCACAGAGAGGTCAAATGATAAGCTGATCTAGTTTGAAACATTGTTGAGGTCCAAGACTCTTTCCTTGAAGTTCGATCATCTTTCTTGTAATCATAATGTGAAACCTGGAGTAAAATAATTTTTTCACAAATCTGACAATATTGTGCTAACGATTATTAAAACAATGTGGCTTTGAGTTCTGTATACTCTACAACACCTTATATCCACACAGTACTGAGGGTTATGCCACAGTTCTGAAAGTTGTCTAAGTAGCTTTATCTGTGCTGAGTTGGAGCCTCAGATAAAATGAAGTACATATACATAATAGTAATAACAATAATAATAATATACAGTAAAATTTCTATTTATATCAAGAAGACCATATGTGTAAATTCATGGACAAAGTTCTGTAATTACGCAGTGGAAATTGTTAAGCATGACAGTATGGGAAGAGAGGGAGAAAGGAGCAGTAAAATATTTTCTGAGAAGTCTTTCACTTTATTCTGCATTTTTCCACAATATATGAGTTTTTGCAACAAACATGCATAACTTTTGAATTGATGATCATATAAAAGGCAAAAATTTAAACTATAAAAGGAAACACTACATTAACTATGGGAAAAATGTTTTTATGTAAGGACATTGAACTTAATTAAAAAAAAACAAAGACATCCATTATTTTCCTACTGAAAATATGTCTGTCAGTGATTAACCAGCATTATAATAAGAGCTCAAAATTCAGTCCTAATGCTGACTCTGTATTAAATTATGGCTAACAAAGAATGGACTTGTTTTACAGGAATGATTAAAAATTTTTCATGAGCTACTTCCTAATACATCAACTACATTAAATCTACTATTAACCACAGTTAATGTCTTGAAGAGCTGAAGACATCTAGGTTTTAATACTGCTCAAAGCTTAAGCTCAGAAGTTTTTTTACCCTCTACAAATACTTGGTCCATGAGTATGGCCAAGTTCTGGGAAGCTAATTCTAGGTAGTCCTCTATCAACTCCTTACTGGTGTCTCCTTATGTCAACTAATCACTTGTTAGCCAAAGAACATTTATGCATGACCCATGGACATGGGGAGAAGTTGGGGTTGGGTGGAGGTGGGGAAAAAAAAGAAAAATCAGGAACTGAAATGGCATAAACAATACAAAAGTAATTATATTAACGAACTTTTAAATTTAAATTTAGCTTCATAGTCCTCCTTTCCTAAAATTAGAACATAACAAGGTAATTTTGAACCCTTTATGGGTTTTTTGTCCTTTATATAATTTTGATATTTTCCTTAAAGGAGAATATCAAAGCCCTCACATTACCATAAAGGATTCGCTCCCTTCCCCAACTCCTCACATTACCATAAAGAATTTCTCTGGCTTAGAACAATATTAGACAAACACTTCTAGTCCCTCTCTCTACTGGGCCATTTCTCCCTTGCATGAAGGAGTAACCTATCTTTCATTGGTGAACTAGGTGGCAATCTGGTGTCCATCAGTGTCAGGTTTCTCTATTGACTGTGATGATTGATGTTGAAGTTCTTGTCCATAAATGGCCCTGCTCTTTGCTTATTGCTCTTTTATCCTCATAATAGTTGGGCCCTAAGTGGAACATGCTTTCTTTCTCCAGGTCTTCTGTGTCCATTTGGTAGGGGCCTGTCAGGGGTGTCTGCCATTCTCTAGTTTTTCCACCTTAGATTTCGAGATCAAATCCCAGTGAGAGGAGGCCGTTCACATGTAAACATAAGCAATGGCTGTGTTTGAATCATGGGCTGTTCGGAACCGCCCTTCCTGGTTTCAGAAGCTGTAACCCCCCATGGCTAAGGCTGAGTGAGCAACCTTGGGACCATAAGCCACAAAGGAGACAAAGCTTACCCTCTTGGCAGGAGCACTGACTCTGCCCCCTTTCACTTCACCCTGCTTGGCCCCAGACAAATGACTGGTTAGCCAATGACAGATAAGATTCCTCAAGGGAGGGATGACCTAAGACAGGCATGGTTGAGAAGGGGTCATCAAGGAAGTATTTAAGGGACTATAGAAAAGGGGTGATGGATCCTCACCCCTTGGCTTTGACATAGCTTGAGTCCTCGTACTGTGTACAAGAAGTCTCCTAATCTCTTGGCTGCCTTACTTCCCCTGCCTGACCTAAGCCTGAAACAATGCCGGAGGCAGGTGTGGCCCTGTGCTGGAATGGGAGGTACCCTGGGGTGATCAGGCCTAAGAAAGAATACATAAAATCCTGTAAAATCCTGTAAATCCTGCTTTGCTAAGAATACCCTCAATTTAAATGTTAAGAGTCCAAGCATAAAATTAGTTTGTTTCCCAAAGTTTTATGGCCCTTTGGCTATTTGAGACCCTGAATTAGAATAAGCCTCCATAATTCTTTGAATACTACCTGTTGTTTGATCATTACTACCTGACAATAATTAATGAGCTTTATATATATGCCCTGTGTTCCTATGCAAATTAAATCCAATAAAAGCCCATTGAGGAACAGGCTCAAGGCCCTTCTCTTCTGAGAGATTGTGATGTGGACTTTGTGTCCACAGTGCTGTGGATGAGACAAAACAAATTCACAGGGACTACCAAAGTCCTGTGAAGAAAAAGGGGTGGCATAGCCACTCTCTCAAGGGGAGAGCGCCTCGACACTTGCCTTGACAAGCTTTTATTGCTTTCTAATAGCATACATCAAAGAAGGTTCTCATTCATTATGTTCAAGTTTGCTTTAGGTGGTTACTTTTACAGATAACAAAGGAAAGGATGTTACTGATTACTTCTTACAGATTAACAAGGAAAAAATGTTGCAAATGCAAGAGAACAATAAGAGTAATTGGTCTGGTTACATTCGGTCCTTGGGAGAATTAGCACAGACTTCAGGAAGTTATTTTAAAGATATGAAATAAGCATTTTCAGCTTCAATTCAGGATGAGGAAATTTTAGCAAAAGCAAGCCTCAAGGCAGCCTAGTTATAATGCAGGCCTGGTTTCCCACGGGAAAGCTGATTCGTGGGTTTGGCTTCCTGTGTGCCAACTTGCGCCTATCAGCTTTCCAATAGGGCTGGGCTACATTTGCCATTCCACATAGATAGGTTCCCTATAGATTGACCACCTTTCCTCCTTAAGCAGAACATGTCTTGGTAGACTTACTCTCATTGGCAGCGGCCAGGGAGAGGCTGTGCAGGTGGAGCTCCCCCACAGTAGGCTACAGTTTCCCAATCTGGGTACTGTAACATTCTGCATATTATAACACTTTTTACCTCTCTACTGTCTTAGACAGAATATTCCCATTGCCACGGCTATTCCAATGACACTTACTTCATGCTTTTATACTTACAATATTCTTTCCCACCATGGGACATTCACAAATATCCTTCCTTATGCCTAGCTATTCACCCAGTTAGCTCTTAATCATTCTTCAGATTATTAGCCACTTACTCAAAGAAGCCTGCCATCTGTGGCCTCCCTACCTTAGTATAGTCTCTTGCAATTATCTGAGTAATGTTAGTTTTCTCCACTTTATTGTGACCTGTGCCTGTTTTTCTCAAGTCCTCTATTCCTAAAATGTGTCTAGCAGTATTTTTTTCTGCCATTTCCCATATCAATCTCCCTTTTTCTGTGCACTTAAAAAAAATTCTGTTGTTAGGAAGTGAGAATAATTCACTGATTGGGCATCTTAAAAATTATTTTCTACGAAGTAGGGAAGAAAAGAGTAAAGCTACACCTGTAATTGGTAAAATGGCACTGGTTATTCAAAGTAGCCAGGTTGGGGAGACACTTGAGTTTTGTTTTTTGTTTTTAATCGTTTGGACAACGCTCTTATTTTTTATCTGTTAAGACATGATTATAGGATGTTTTTGTTTCTGCCTTGATCCAAAGATGTCAGAGGGCCTTGTCTGCTTTTGTCATTGTTTGAAATTGTTTATGTTCAAAAGGAGAACACAGTGGCCTTACTGAGAGTGGCAAGCCAATTACTAGCAGCACCAAGGCCTCATAGTGGTGCCGGGTAGCTGTGGGCTTTCAGAAGCTGCTGTTCTTTTTCTCAGAGAGAGTGCTCGCAGGGGAGAGTGGGTGACCAGGAAGGGTGTCCACACACACAAAGGCTCTCTGTGCCCAGTTCTGGGTCTGGTTGTCTGTGTCCAGGCAGGCCAAAATTGGCCAGCATGTAATGGAATTTCGAGAGTGAATACTTTTATTTATCATTTTTCATTTAGTCCTGGTTGAAAAAACACATAAACTTATGAAGTAAGATAAATAAAATTCCTTACTTATTGAAAAATGCATGGCATTCTTTGGCCTGTGCTCATCACAGATAAGAATTTGAAAGCTCATCAGCTTTCAAGAATCTCCCTAAAATGTATCCTTTACAAAATCTCTTGAGTAATTTTACCAAGATTATCTATGTTATCAACTGAAAAGACAATTGAATTCTGGACAAAAGCCAGTCTACCAGCATTAATTATTGGCTGTAGCCATTGCCCCGGGTATGACATGTGACAAGAATCTGTGAGAAGAAGCCAAGTGTAAAGTGCAGCCTGAGGGCTGTGAGAAGGAAGGGTCTGTATCCTGTGGGCGGAGTGTGAAGTTTCATGTTAATGTGAGACAGTTTGGTGACACAGCGTTCCCTAAGCTTGCCTTGGCCAATAGGAGCATAAAGTACCTGACTCACCCGAATCCCTTTGGGCTCAGTGAAGCACAAGTTATGGAAGTTTCTGGAAGTCTGTTTTATACATACTTCTTGGAAAAAGAGTTTCGATCCTATCTGAGTCTATGCAAAGACAGTGATTAGTCACCAGGCCAAAGCTGACTGGAGCAAAATGCTAAGCCGTTGATTGGACATACAACTTCTTGGTTGGGACAAATGGTGTTAA